>ONZH01004127.1:630000-657411 GCA_900303285.1 Rhinella marina
ACAAATGTTTTGTGATAGGTGCAATATGTATTTTTAGAAACTTGTCTATGAATAGTTGTGACAACCGAAATGTGTTAAAACCAATTACTTTGTTAAGTTTTTTTAATTAATATCTAAACCACAATAACAGAACTCGTTGTAGAATCAGACGTTTTTCATGGGCAACCCCAACATTTCTGCAGAACTATTTTATCCTAGAGCGATTTCTGTATAATACACAATAATGGGGATTTTCCATTGACATGTCTGTAAATAATACTTGCTGCTGATTGAGGCTACTTTCACACTAGCGTTTCTATTTTCCGGTATTGAGATCCGTCATAGGGGCTCAATACCAGAAAAAATTCTTCCGTCTTGTCCCCATTCATTGTCAATGGGGACAAAATGCAACTGAACAGAACGGAGTGCTCCAAAATGTATTCCGTTCTCATACCGGAGAGCAAAGCACAGCATGTTATGGGATGCAGAGCAAAACAGATCCGTTATGACCCACAATGCAAGTCAATGGGGATGGATCCGTTTTCTCTGACACAATAGAAAATGGACCCGTCCCCCATTGACTTTCAATGGAGTTCATGACGGATCCGTCTTGGCTATGTTAAAGATAATACAACCGGATCCGTTCATAACAGATGCAGACGGTTGTATTATCAGTAACGGAAGCGTTTTTGCCGAACCCTGCCGGATCCAGCAAAAACGCTAGTGTGAAAGTAGCCTTGCATGCAGCGCTCCTGCTCTCCTTCAAAAGCTACTAATGTCTGCAGTGTATCTCACTGTTTGTAGTCCTGTGTCCCAGTTGCTGCAGAACATCATAATAAGTTGAGCGAATCGAAGTTTACGAAGTGGACTCCGATCCAAATTTCAGGAAAAATTCAATTCACCATGAGCCTGAATTTACTCCTGCTTCATGGTAACGAATCGATTTTCCCTGAAATGGTGGAAAAAAAATCCATACTTACCTCATCCATGTGAAGAGGCCGCCACGGACATATTTCTTGAAGATCCTGCACAAAATCTTGTGCGCGGTGACGAATAATGTCACCATGCTGGCTTACGTGACTTTGCGCTGGATCTTCAAGCGAGATGGCTGCGGCGGCCTCTTCATGATCAAATGGATGAGGTAAGTACAATTTTTTTTATTAAGAACCACTAAAATACTTTAATATTTATCTCAGATGCCGCGATCAGTGATGAATGCGGCATCTGAGGAATACAATGATGGGGAGCGGCGCAATCACAGCTCCCCGTCATTGCACCAGCGAAGCAGCCAAATCAAATTTTTAAGGACTTTGCTCATCTGTGATCATAATATATAGTTACAGTCCATACTGTAATTGGTAAGCTTGGAAGAAGATACAGGTCTATCAAGTCTCACCTACAAGGGTACGGCCACACAATCAGGGTTTTTGATACAGTATTGAAAACCAGGTGTGAATTCACAAAAAGAGGAGAAGTGACATCTGTCCTTATTACGTTCTCTCTTTTTATGATTCACTCCTGAATTTGACTTCAAAAACAGGAAGGACATGGTCAGGAATGAAGGAGAGGATGGTGATAACGATAGGCAGACAGGTGAGTTATCCCACACACTCGTCCATTATTTCCCACACAGTCTATGCTCTCAGTATGTGAGATCATTCACTTGTGTCCCCCTCCCCCAATATCATCCTTTTTATCATCATTACCCTCATTCCTGCTGGCTGCATACAGACCCTATGCAAAGTAAACACACTATGGTTTTTATACCCTGGTTCCTCCTCTGGACATATCCATCATTATCCAGTCATTTTAGAAGGGAAAAACAGTATTTTTGGTAAAATAAAGTCATTTATATTTTTCTTATTAGGACACTGGCTATCAGATAACCACAGGTTGCGTGAATGTACAATGACCATTTAGGCTCCCTCTAGTGGCTGCTGCAGACAGCTAGAATTTTATCATTTAGCTTTATCTCTATGCAGGGGGTTTGGAGCTCTGTCTCAGAAAAAAAAACAGCGCCCAAAATCTGTGAACGATAAATTGAGAAATGAATAAAGATATAATAAAACTTGGGGCATGTTTATAATTTTTTGCCACTTTTATGGCATAAAAAAGTCAAATTACGGTGTACACTATGACTTCACTGTAATTTGTGATTTTTTTTTTGCCAAAAGTGGAGAGAAAAGTGGAAGGTATGACCGAGAAGGAGTGTAGCCCCTTGTGACGCAACAGATTCACTTTGACCTAGACAGACTGGTTTCTAGGGATGAATTGCCTCTTAACCCATATTAACCACTGTATGACCTCAAATAGCTGAAAGTTTCCATTAAAGGGTTGGCACTATGCAGATAACACAGACGAGGAAAGCTTGGAAACAATCCAGACGTTTATTTCTTCTGTACAGCAAATCCCATGTTTAACTTGAGCTATTGCAGTTTTATGGTAAATCATTATACAATACAGGAAATGACATTTATCTGGGTCACCTGAAGGATACATAAAGCCACCCGGATATAAAATAAATACAATAAAAAAAGCCGACCCCGTCCTTGATGTGCGGGCGATGCTTCTGTAATGATGATTTGCTCTTTAATACTATGATTCACTGCTTACATCCACATTACGTGAATGACGAGAAGAACAGGCCTTGATATCAGGTATTCGTTACGCAGCAGGAAAAAAATATAACATCACCGAGAAAAGAGGCAGAAGAGAGGTTTTTTTTAATATGTTCTTATAACAAAAATTCTGCAGAAAACAGAAGCCGGACACGCTGATTTGTATTAATAGAGAAACCTTGAGCAGAATGCAGCAACCTGAGTAAATGCTGTGTGCTCTGAGGACACTGCAGTTTTTTGTGATATTAAAAAAGCTAAACCAAAAAACACTATAAATTAAAGAAGTTGAGAATAGTTTTATATTCATTAAAGGGCTTCTCTGGGAATAGACATTTTCTGTACTGCTGCAGCCTGCCACTGTAAATATAGAATTCATATCTACCTGCAGGGGTGCACCTAGCTTTTCTGCTGCCTGAGGCAAAATTGAAATGGCAATTTCTTAACCTAACCCCTTTGCCAACATGAAAGCTCTCATCGCCCATGGCCCTTCCACTGCCCCCCTTTTGCCCCTACCTGATGCTGCCTGAGGCGATCACCTCACCTGGCCTCATTGGTGGTGCACCCCTGCTTACCTGCTCCCTGCCACTCTCGTCCTCCGCACTAGCTTCCGCATGACCAGGTTCCGATCCCTGGACTGTTTACATCTGGTAGTTCATGGGCATGGTCATGTGCTCCGCTGCAGCCAATAACTGTCTTCAGAGGGGATGTGTTGCTTGTGGCCACATCACAATCATTTCCATCATTTGTGGTTGTGCTGCAGGTAACACTTGCTGTCAGTTTCCACCACAGATTACAGTTGATTGCTCAGGGTCCCATTTGAAGTTCAACCAGTCATCAGCCTATCACTTGGGAATCCTTACAAGAGAAAGGAATTTTAGCCTATGCTCTCTGCTTAAAGGGGTTGTCCAAGTTATGTTATCTTTATATGTTTCTAACTAGGCAACTGTAATGTTTTTTCAATGCACTTTATCTGTAGTGGCTGCTTTCTCAGATTTCACTGAGGGTCACATGCCCTGTGATGTCAGCTTCTCTCCCTGCTCTGCTGATGTTTCGTGCACAAGCAGATAAGAGTCTGTACACCAGACATCACTGTGCTGGCCACGCCACCTGCACTTCCGGCTGCTCCTAACTGCTGTCTCCTTGGATTCTTTCAGATAAAATTTTAACCCCTTCTGTAGCACACATTCAGGGCTCAAGGCTTTGCTGAGCTGCTGCAGGCAATGAAGATTCAAAGGATCTGCACTCCTCATCCTGCAGACACAGCTGACAGACTGGAGGAGATCTGAGATCTGCAGAGTATAGCACAAGAAAGGTAGAGGGAAGTTCCTGTGTGCATTAGCAGTGTCATTGTACAGCTGGGGCTTGTAGTCCTACACATACAACATGCTGCTGAGTATCCTAGCAGTCAGACATGTCACTCGGGGCAGCACTTGTATTCACTCCCTTTGCAGAGCAGGAGGATGGGCAGAGATTGTTGTTATTGCAGGTAAACAAAGGCCAGAAGAGAACCAGGGAAATCAGGAAATATAGATTTTTTTTGCCTAAAACTTGCTTAACTTAGTTATATATTGCTGCCCATCAGATTCACAGTGATATATATTTTTTTCTTTTCATAACTCGGAAAACCCCTTTAAAGAACTCCCGCAAATATTTTTATTCTCTGACCTGTTAGAAAGGTGCATGATATAATCTGGAGTGAATGTCATTTTCTTATCAGAGGCTGAAATTGAGAGTTTCCACTCTCTTCTTATTGTAGCTGGGTCATGTGACCAACTCCCTGACCTCCAACTGACCCAGGACAGCAAGCCAGTCACTTCTCTATTCATTCCTATGAGACTGAAAGTGAGGCTCCCATAGGAATGCATAGAAAATTAGACTTCCTGTCCACACATAAGGTGCTGTGTGAGTTGGTGGGTCTAATTCCTAGTCATATGACACAGATAAGAAACTTCAGGATGATATAACTCAAAAATTCAGCTACTGCTAAGAAAAAGACATTCACTACAGATTACATCATGTACATTTCTAGCAGGACATGGAATAAAAATTTTTGCGGGAGTTCTTCTATAAGGTTAAAACCACATCTGGCAAGGTTTTTCAAATAACATTAATTGGCTGCACATTTTTCCTGGTAAAGGTGGATTCTACATAAATTGCTGTTGGTTTTCAAGGGCAGCAGAAACCCAAAAGGAACTGAGGAGAGGGGGATGGGAATGGTAGTCAATGAGGCTGGTTCCTCCTCACTCACTCACTCAGCTGGCCTTGTGATGAGGAGGCTGCAGATAGGAGGAGAAATTGTTTCTGCCAGGGCACACCCTGGTTAGAGTCTCCTGGCTGACAGAAGAAGGGTACCCTTGATGTAGTGAAACAGATAAAAGACAGGAGACCAGAGCAAGCATAGTGCAGTTAAACAAGGTAGAAGATAATCTTTACTGAAGTACTCAGCTACAAATATATTCACGCATGGCAGAGGCACAATTATTAGTACAACAGTTTACACAACAAGTTCTCTCTGAATCATGGATTACCTCCAAAGTCCTTCAGATACAAATTCTTCATAACCATTCCTTACATACAAAACCAGCTGAGCTGTGCACATAAATCCAAACCAGAAACCATGACCAGAGCTATGAGGTCCATTAGCCATAAACGTGTGTTACCCTCACAGATGAAAACTTTGTACTCCCTCCTCAGCTGCTCAACAATACAGGTGCATCTCAATACATTAGAACATCATTGATGGAAAAGTTAATTTATTTTAGCAATTCAATTAAAAAAGTGAAACTCATATATTATATGGATTTATTACACATATAGTGATCTATTTCAAGCGATAATTTCTTTTAGTGTTGAAGATTATGGCTTATAGCTGATGAAACCCCAAAATTCAGTATCTCAGAAAAAATTTAGAATATTGTGGAAAAGTTCAATATTGTAGACTCATGATGTCACACTCTAATCAGCTAATCAACACAAAACACCTACAAAGGTTTCCTAAGTCTTTAAATGGTCCCTCAGTATGGTTCAGGAGACTACACAATGATAGGGAAGACTGCTGACTTGACAGTTGTCCAGAAGACAGTCATTTAGTTCTGTATCCAAACATTTTAATGCAAAGTTGGGTGGAAGGAAAAACTGTGGTAGAAAAAAGTGCACAAGCAACTGGGATAACCGCAGCCTTAAAAGGATTGTCAAGAAACAGCCATTCAAGAATTTCAGGGAGATTCGCGAGGAGTGGACTGCAGCTGGAGTCAGAGGTTCAAGAGCCACTACACACAGACATATCCAGGAAATGGGCTATTTCCTTGTGTCAAGCCACTCATGACCCAGAGACAACTTCAGAAGTGTCTCACCAGGGATAAGGAGAAAAAGCACTAGACTGTTGCTACAAGTAAGTGGCTCAAAGTCCTGTTTTCAAATGAAAGTAAATTTAGTATGTCATTTGGAAATCAAGGTCCTAGATTCTGGAGGAAGAGTGGAGAGGCACACAGTCCAAGTTGCTTGAGGTCCAGTGTGAAGTTTCCGCAGTCAGTGATGGTTTGCTGAGCCTTGTCATCTGCCGGTGTTGGTCCACTGTGTTATATGAAGTCCAAAGTCAGCGCGGCAATTTACCAGGAAATTTTAGAGTACTCCATGCTTCCCTCTGCTGGCAAATGGAAATGTTGATTTCATTTTCCAGTAGGACTTGGCACCTATCCACACAGCTAAAAGTACCAATATCTGGTTTAATAATCACAGTATCACGTTACTTGATTGGCCAGCAGACTTGCCTGACCTGAACTTCGTAGAGAATCTATGGGGTATTGTAAAGAAGAAGATGAGAGACACCAGACCCAACAATGCAGACGAGCTGAAGGCCTCTCAGAGTTATCTACACAGCCACTCAGCTGATCCCATAGGTTTTCAATAAGATTCGGGTTTGGAGAAAGAGCAGGCCACTCCATTTGAGGTACCTCAAGCTCAGGCAGCCGTTCCCTAATGATGCAACCTTGATCAGCTGGCGCATTGTTTTCTGTGAAGACAACAGGCCTGTGCTGTTCATACAGAGGCACAATAACTGGATTAGTGATGTTATTTAAGTAGTAGGGGCTTGTCAATGTACCATTCACAAAGTGTAGGTGTTAACACCACCACCTCCAAAGGCTAGTCTGGTGACAACAGTGGCTGATGCATAGCATTTTCCTTGACTTCTCCAACATCATTGGCGGCCATCATTTCTGCTTAGAGTCACTCGACTTTCAAGAAAAAAAGGGCCACAAAAATCGGAAGAGTGTACATTAACAAAACCTAAAATATAACTTTTAATAATTCATACGATTAAAAAAGGTTAACGCCAAACCTGAATAGGTGCACAACAATAATCAATGGAAACTCATTAAAGAATGGAACAGTCTTACCGTATCCCGTGTAGTTACCCATGGATAAAAGGCATGTTGGGGCGGTATAAAGAAGGTGATAAAGAACTTGATGTCGTATACCGGAGCTCTGTCCAGATAGGAGTGAACAGCTGACCCTGTTATAAGCCTATATTCTTGGTAGGAAGGGGGCCTGCGCTGCACCTACCTATCTATACAGAGCACCCGCCCCAAAAGGGGCAACCCCGTCCGGATACCTGTCCCTAAGGACTGCCAATTCCCTAAGCTAAAAAAATCCGTGTCCACTCCCGACATGGCACGTTTCTGTTAAAAAACCATCAGGTGAGTACTCAAGATATATCAAAAAATGGGAAATAGCTTGAAAAGGTCAACTAGCCAATACAAAGTTGTTAAATGTAAGGTTAGCTGAAACCTATAAAGAATATAGAGATCAAAAAAACTGTTCAGAGAAAAAGCCAGCAGGATCCCATTAGATAATACAAAAATGCGACCTAAAAAGTGCAAATATTAAAGGAGGCTGTTCGAATGGGAGCTAAAGTCCAGTGACATATTACAGACCTGGACATATAAAGTGCCTGTATCAAAATACACTGCTCCAAAATAACAGAGCCACTGTTCCAGTGGTAACCAGAGACCAAAACCATTCTCCAGTGGGAGAAAAAAGAGGCAATACATACCAAACCCATGAATATGGGAAGAAAAAGACCTTACTGGAATTCACTAGGGGCATCCACGGAGTGTGGTGCCTGGTGTAGGTACAGAGTGCGCCCAAAATCCATGCAGAGGCGCAGGTAGCAGCCCAACTCGACTTTCATCAAAGAGCAGCACTGAGGCCCACTGATCCCTCATCCAGTGTAGATGCTTCCTGGTCCATGCAAGATGATGATGCGTCTGCCTGGTGGTGTGATCATGTACCCTTGCAGTTTATCTAGAACGCAGACTACACTGATGTAAATGGCTGGGAATGGTGTGACGTGACACTTGGGTGCCTCTCACCTCCCTTAAATGTGCCTGGAGTTGTGTGGCATTCATCATCCAGTTCTGCAGGGCATTGTTCTCAAAGAAGCGGTCATCAGTGTGAGATGTGGCCAAAGGACTCCACTTATATGACTTTCTGTGACTCTTCAAGTCTTTCTGTTGCAACCTGCTGATGACACTCTGTGACACTCTAAGCTCAGTGGCCACTTCAGTCTAAGAACATCCTGCTTGAAGTCTTGTGATGGCGAGGTAATGTTGATCAATTGTTAGGTGTCACCTTGGTCTCATGATGTCAAATTGTGAATAGCATGATGAGGAGGACTGTTTAAATACCACTTCTAATTGAACCAGGAAATGTATTGGGTGATTCATGGAAATTTTGTAAATTTTGCTGTTAAGCTCCTTGTTAAAGAACAGCAAGTTATGCAAAAAGTAATGAAACATTGAACAGTTGGACAAGTGTATTCAAAAGTTAAGAGAAGGTCACCTGTAAAGGTTAGAGTGCATTTTAGGTTCATCCTGAAATTTCACCCACAAGCCAAATATCCCTAACTTTTTGTGAGTAGTGTATATGAGTTTCACTTTTTAAACTGAATTACTGAAATAAATTAACTTTTCGATGATATTCTAATTTATTGAGATGCACCTCTATCATGGGTTGTTCACCGGCTAATACTGACTGGCAGGACTGGTAGTTGCTCCTTCATTAGCCTTGGTTCTGCACACAAAAACAAATTGAACCAAAAGAGGCCAATCTTAAAGGCTATGGACACCTGGGGGGTTTAGGACTGCATTTTACTAATTTTGGGACAAATTTTTTTTTTCAATTGGTCTTTTTTTTATAAAAAAGAAAAAAGTGGTCAACAGCCTACAGTATCTGCAGAGCATCTTACATTTAGCTTAACAGTGAGCTGTCAGGTTGTTGCTCTGACAGCTGGATGTATAGTCCTTATCTCTGAACACCTGACAGCTCATAAACACTGATTTAAGCCATGCTGCTATCAATTTGATATGAATTTAGCTACAATGATTGTTTATGAGCCGTCAGTAATTCAGAGATAAGAATTCCTAATATGATATATCATCCTATTACTACTTACTGTAGCAACACTATAAAGCAACAGCGATATATTCAATATACAAAGAAGGAACATAACTGCCAGCTGCCAAGCTCATTCCTCTAGAAACTGGGACATTCAAAGTAATAAAAAAAATGATTTCAGGATTGATGTATTTAGTTGTCTGACAAAAAAGGTGAAATGACTGCAAGAAATCTGGGCTTATCTCTACAGCTCTGAGCCATTGGAAAAACCAAACTTCACAACGTTATACCGCTGCATCGCCAAGTTTTAAACTGATGAAACCTCTTTAACCATCAGCACAGAACATTGCAGTTTGCAACAGTATGTTTTTTTTTTTTTTGATCGCTCAAAAATGCATCAAGACTCCAGCGAACACCCTGTTTAAAGCCAGCCTAGGTCCTCATTCACGCGTCCATGGATCACAGACGGGTTTTATACATGTTCTCTAAAGACAGTACACAGATCTATTGAATTCAAAGGGTATATTAAGATGTCCAGAAGAAAGATGTGCCCATTTCCAGACTAAACACCCCTATTAAAATGTATGGGTCCATGAAAACTGTCGATAGCACACAGATGGCGCCCATGTTTGGTCTGCTTTTAATGGCCTGATGCTAGGAGGCACAAATGGACCACTTTGCATTTTATTGTCACACATTTGAAAAATGGATGTCAGATCCCCGGCTGCCATGATCATCCATTTGCACCCTACAGTCACATTGTCAGGGGAAGGTCATTGGAGGTGTCACACTCTATGGCAAACCCTTGAGAAGCTGCAGTCACTATTGACTTTGGCATCTACAGGGTTAAATGGCTGAAGTTATCTTTCCTTTATGGCACCCACTGCTGATGATGAAGGCTTACTGCTCCATACAGCACATATACCACACAGTGCGCAAACCATCTGATTGCTGCACTGTAGAGCACATGTACAGCATGGTGCACAAAGAATGTGGAATCAGGAACAGCAACACAGAAATTCTGCCTAGTACATAAAACAGGACTGAGCCATTATGGCAGCTGCAAGGATGAGGAGTCAACAAGGTCACCTGACTGTAATGTTATAATGAATTATGTGTTGGGTACAATGAACGAGAAACAGAGGTAGACTGACCACTTTGCTGCACTACTTTTTTCATTGTGGAAATTCAGCAGCTGGTTTCTCTGAAATGTGCCATTGCAAAAACTGCACATTGCAGATTGGAGATAATTTAGAATCTGCATGACCAAGCAATAGGAGTCAGAAAAGTAACCTGCTACTACAGCCATTCTGACTTTGCTGCAGTGAAGGAGACTGAGTTAAGACATCCTTCACACCTGGATACATCCTGGCCACACTTGCCTTCAAAATCCTGCATCCCACAGTGGACACTACAGCCATTATTGTCAAGGTACTGTTGCCAGTCATAGTTTCTACTGAGAGAGAGGTTAGCAAGGTAGAGAGAAAAGAGGGCCACTGTGCACAGCTGGAACTGTGTCTGCTATAGTTGAATGTATTACAACTCCCATTTTGCACTTTGCATTTTGACACCCCTACAGACACTTAAAGAGGACCTTCTACCACTCCTGACATGCCTGTTTTAATAGCTCCATGCATTCCCCATGTAATCACATTTCTGGAGCATCTATTCTTATGGCTTTATGTTGTGCCATTCCCTTATTATTTCTGCTATAAGTTAGGAATGAATTGCTAGCAGTCTGCAGTAAGGGTACAGAGAGGTGTTAACCAGTTGGGGTGTGTCCCTGGAGAGTCTCACTCTATCCAGTCAGTGCTACCATTGTCAGACTGTGCAGGGACACTACCCCCAACTGGTTAACGCCTTTCTGTACCCTTACTGCAGACTGCTAGCAATTCATTCATAACTTCTAGCATGAATAATAAAGGAATGGCACAACATAGAGCCATAAAAATAGATGTTCCATAATTATTACATGGGGAATGCATGAAGCTATTACAACAGGCATTTCAGGAGTGGAGACAGGTACTCTTTAATATCATGGGCACCCCCAACTACCATCAGGCAAGGTTTTCCCAAGGTGTTTTCCGGGGGGAAGAAAGGGTGTGTCCTCCTTTCACTGCATGGCCATAGGGAGCAACTATGTGAGGAAAGCTACTGTAATTGATTGTGAGCTGAGTCAGAGCCATTACCACTCCCATATTTCACTTTAGCTCCTCACAGGTTTCTGCACATGCAGGAGGATGACTTTAGGAGGTGCACAGGTTGCCCAAAAAGCCCCATGACCATTAGAGCAGCACCATAAATTATGTATGACAGATACAGCATGGTAAGAACAAGGGGTGTGGGTAGTGTGACATGATCTGCTGATGACAGGACACATCTCACTGCCCTAAAGCATGATGAAACAGCAGAGACATGACAAACCAGGAAGTAGGATTCAAGCATGGGGGATAAGAGAAAACTGCAAGTGAGCTATACTGGAAAAAATCCAAGGAGGAATAGGAGCGAGAATAATTGATGAAAATATACTTTAGAGTAAAAAGTAGTTTATGGCACAATCACTTTAAAGTCAATAGAGTAAACATCACATGAGGCACAAAATCAGTTCTGGTAGCAGCATGTCTCAATGACAACTGTCAGATGAAGTGTCAGGCTACCCATGTTGCTGTGTAGCCCTTACCTTACATGTAGCACAATATTCCTTGCTCAGTCAAGTCATGTATGGGGTAACATTTTTTGATCTCCTGTGTAACTGCACTATAAAATTCTCCAAAATAATGAACAACATGTCTGTTTCAGAAACTGCTTGCATTCCCCAATGTAATACCAATTTTGGAGAATCTATTCTTATGTCTGTATATTGTGGAGTCCCTCTAGTATACCTACTAGAAGTTTATGAATAAATTGCTAGCCAGTTGGCAATGCAGGTCTAGCTGGGTGTTACCAGTCTGACACTATCCAATCAGCGATGCCAGTGTCATACTGTACACGGACCCTCCCCCCGAAACGGTAACAGCCAGATGGACAACTATTGCGGACTTTTGGCAATTCGTTCATAAACTTAAACTTTTACTAGGAATAATAAAGGAATGGCATAACATTGCATCATTTTTATTTTGCAGAGAATGCAAGTACTGTAGTTACTAAAACAGACATTCAGGAGAGGTGACAAGTCCTCTTTACACTACCTAAGTGGATATAAGGAGTTTGTTGTTATCATTGTCACCAGCTTTTCCTCTTTTACTACATCTCACAGTCTCTTTCACAGTCTAGAGCTCTCAATTTTAAATTAGGATCAGGAAAGGCCGAGGATGGAGCAGCCTCATTGTCACATAGCTTATATTAGAAGCTGCTCATGGACCAGAGGAATGCACACAGTGACATCGATCTCTAATGTACTGTCACTGTGCAAAAACATACCTAGAAATATTGAATGCTAACGAGCAGCCACTAAAAACTGAGATCTGTTATATTCATGATACTCATCTGATTTATGTAATGAAAAAAAAAAGATGTATGACATTTCATATTCTATTAGGCCATAATACAGAATACACATCAGATTGCATTATGTTATAATGCAATGCATGGCATAACTTAGTTAAAGGGATATTAAAGGGGTATTCCAGCTTTTTTTTTCTTACAAGTGGCGGCCTGTCCTCGGCATAGGCCATCACTAATTGACTGGCTTGGGTTTGACACCCTGCACCCCCGATGATCAGCTCTTTCAGTGTATCAGAAGTTGGCACCTTAACTGCACAGCTATGTGGACTGACCTGTTTTTTTACCCGGCAGATCCCACCCTGCCGCTCCATTTCTCCAGACTGATTTGTCGATGTCACGTCGGCAACACGTTACCCTTGCAGCTAATTACTGCCTTCTTCAGTTACCACTGAAGTGATTGACTGCAGCCTGCAGAGGTCAAATGTCAATAGATCCTGGCCAGAAGACCCGGAGATGGTTAGGAAACTTTGTAATATATCTTATCAGAGAACAAATGCCTTGTTCTGGAGTTATCACCAGTTTCCTCCCCCACCTTTTTGTAGGCTACCTTTCTCTTTGAAATATATGATAACTTCACCTTGTGAGACCAAGATGGGCTGCCTGCTCACTGAAAGATTAGATTACATAATTCCATACATGTCTATGGAGAAGGGAGAGGTGGAAGAAGGAGGAAATGCATTGTGCTGGCACAAGACAGGCTTGATTCTGCAGCTAATAGTAAGTGTTATATCTCATTCCAGCTGTGTTATTCACAGCTATACTGCTCAGTGCTTCGCTATGATGTCCTCAGGACGCAGATACAGTTGATGGAGGGTCATGCTGCATCCTTCCACAACCATGGTGCCGGATTTGAATGGTTGGAAGGTATGAGTCATGTGAGCTGCTGCTGGTGAGTCCAGTGCAGTTGCACAGTTCACTCTATGGTTAAAGCGGCCCTGGTGGCCTGCAAAAGAAAACACTGCTAAAATGCCAGATAATGGTCATATATAGTGCTGACTATACACTAATGGCAGCTTTTTCTGAAAAGTTATCTGAAAGTTTAGGTAATCTTTATAATGATAGTTCCGGCAGAAGTTACAGAATTTACAGTTATTCCAACTTAGTATGTCTAATACGAAGTTTAAAGGTCAGGGCAAGGATCAGTACAGGGTCAGTACAGTACAGGGTCAGTACAGAGAACAGAGAGAGCTCAGGTAAGGCAGTAAGGGGATAAACCCAGAGTCAGGTAGAAGTCTGTACACTGGAGAGCGAAACAAGACAAACAATGCACCATTGCATGAAAAGTAAAGTCTATTGCTCAGACAGTTCCCAAAGGTGCCTTAAAGGGGTATTCAGGTTACCATAAATATAACTTTAGACTAATGTTTTAGACTAATTCATGATCAATAATTACCTAATATAATGTAAATTTCACATATTTACCGTTCATTAGTTATAAAAGTAGTTTTCTTCCTCTGCTACCCCCTGTGTTTCCTCATCAGTTACCATGGCATCGACCTGTAGTTCTGAGCCTTTGTTAGGTCGAGCATGCTCAGTTCTCTAGCTAAATGTTAGTGTGCTGCTGATTACTGAGTAGGGGGGGGTGTGACTGGACTGGAATATCAAGCAGCCAATCAGTAATCATCAACACTCACAGCAGGAAAGCTAGGGATTGTGGGGATTGTAGTTTTGTGAGGGAAGATCAGGCAGCATGATACTGTCAGTGTGTTGCAGGCTCACACAGGAGCTAGGCAAATGGATTGCAAGGTAAAATGAAGCTCTGGTTATATGTATAGTTATGGGTTCTGGTTATATGTATGGGTATGGGTTCTGGTTATAGGTATAGGTATGGGTTCTGGTTGGGTCACAGCTTGCAGCCTTAATGCAGTTTTTGAAAAATTAAGTTACTTTACCGGAATATCCCTTTAAATACTCCATGGTAGCTGGCCTTTGGCTGGGAAAATTAGGGTGCCTGCACGCTAGTCCATGAAGAGCCTGAAGAAGCACACATGTGTGGAGTATGTAGAGCAGCACTATTTCGGCGACTGGGCCCACAGGAGAGGGATGCTGGAGGGTTTGAGATACTGGAGACCATGAGATCAAAAAAGATACTTGTACAGGAATCCTGTGTGTCGCTGGTCTTCTATTGTTTTACAATTTAATAGGCTGGACCCAGGTCTGTCCATGCGCCCTGGGATTGTCCTACAGTGGAGAGGTGAGTTGACATCATACAACTTTTAGTTGCACCTTACTGAATTCTCTAAATTATGTCAATAAAAAAAGCTTAAAACACAAATGGCATCCATACTGCCATAAACTATACCAATAGTAAACTGTTATAATGATTTTCTGGTAGATGAATGAAGACCATGGTTTACTAGACGTTCTCTGGATCTTGGGAACACTCGTAGCGGCGATGCTCTTCAATGAGAAAGTACATAGTTACCTTTTGAGTGTTTTCCTAGATGTTTATAGAAGAAAATGGAAAGAAACCAGAGTCATATGTCAGAAGTAATTTCTTTTAAGCATTTAAGTAAATCAAAAACCATCATCTAGATTTATATATACGACTGAAAAAAAGGAAAAGAGAGGAGGATTTAGAAGGAAGCCCTTACTACAAGTATGCCGTAGCACTGCAGTTCATGCTAGCCTTAACTCAAGGAATTCGAACCTTGAGAAAAACTGTAAACAAACGACAGGAGAGTGGAAACTTCAAGAAAGTCCTCTCGAATGCACATTAAGAGTTCCAGTGACTTACAGAATAAATACCAGCTCTGGTAACACACTCTCATTTACGCAGGAAAACCTTTCAGGCCTCCATTAGAAAATGGACTTTGGCTGACTTTCCAGGAGTAAGGAACGGTGGATCTTAAACTTTTGTAAACATTCATTAAATGGGATAGCCTATTAAACCTTGGTGAAGAGAGGATAAACACCGCCTGTTTTATCGGCTACGGGTTTGGATAGGCCAGTGTTCCAGGGTTCATCCATCTTTTGCAGGCATGTTAATGTTATAATAACATTGTGATGAAATTTCCAGCAAGTTTTATTATTCTTGGTTAACTCTGCTGTGAGATCCTAGAGGATACTGTGTGATGGATGCACAGCAAATGAATTCATTGCAGAAATATTTCGGCTTTAACCCATAACTAAACTTTAGGTTACAGTGAAGGTCAAGCTCCAGAGTATTGAGACAATTGCTCTAATTAGTGCATAAAATGGCCATAGAAAGCTTTCTTAGTGCCCCACAATCATCTTCTGCAGTAACTATTGTAAAGCCTTTCTGTTCCCATCTCAAACATTTGCTATACAAACTTTTCCTGCCTCTTAATATGACATTTTTGTCATATTAAACTTGAGAGAGGAGTTTCTAGGCTCCCTGGTCCCCTGGCCGTAATATTTTTAGCCCGTATGTCTTACTCTCTCTTCCAGACCCAGAATGAGTTGCTTTTGAATGTCAAACATCAGAGCCAATGAACTGCTAAACTTTGACATCACTGTGTGAAAAGTTCTAGAAGGGCTGTAGTGAAGATACAGTGTCTGGAGAAATAGATGCTGACCGGCAGGATTTTCCCATCTCAGACAATGGGGGCATATCTCTAGGATATGCCCTCAATGTCTGATAGGTGCGGGTCCCACCTCTGAGACCACACCTATATCTAGAAGAGAGCCCCGAAAGTTGTGGACGGTGCACTGCGCATGTGCAGCTGCCCTCTATTAATTTCTATGGGGCCACTGAAAATAGCCGAGCAGCAGCTCGGCAATTTCCTTTGGCCCCATACAAATGAATGAGAGCGATGGCCTCACAAGCGCACTGTGCTTCGACTCACTACTATGGGGAGAACACCTACGGCTGGAACTGAGGAAACCCTGGGTCCTCCAGCCACCACCTTCCCTGCTCCGTTCTCGATATCGGTGCGGGTCCCAAAGGTGAGACCTGCACTTATCAGACAATGGGGGTATATACTAGCAATATGCCCCCATTGTCCCAGATGGGAATACCCCTTTAAATAATACTTTTTATATACTCCATGGTATAAATCCTTGTTTCAATGAACCAATCTGGATAATGGAAATGCTATAGATTTCTATATTCGCCCATTTAAAAAAAAACATTTTTATTGGGCAACCCATTTGAAGACCCACCTCCTGACAAAATTAATAAACTTAAACTTGTCTATGTCAAAACTATAGCTGTCAAATAAATAAATCACTTGATTCATTCTTTCCATGATTTGATCATTCGTTTGTTCAAGGACTTTTGCAGACATCCAGGAATTGATATGTGTGGAGGAAAAGCAGTTAAGACATCAATGCAGGAAAGGGTTCTTTACAGCTACAGCAATCAAACCATGGAATGCCCTACCCAGAGGCGTAGCTAGAGGTTCAGCACAGGGGGGGCGAAACATACTTGAGTGGGCCCCCACTTAGTGGCTTCCCAAACACACGTTTCCAACTTCAGAGGCACATACTACTAGTTGTGGTTATAATATTGTATTAGAAAGATGACTGTATAAACTCCTAGATCATCTATGCTGTAGCTGTACAATAGACTTTCTACATACCCTAGTCTAAATACTTTACCATGTAATGCAGTAAAATATCGGAGTAATAGGAGTAAATAGCAAGGGGACTCCTATGTTAAAGGAAACCTGTCCTCAGTTTTTATATCACTAACAGCCCCCTGCCCCCATCAGACCTCAGATCAGCTTAATGTGCCCCCATCAGACCTCAGATCAGTGTACTGTGCGCCCATCAGACCTCAGATCAGCGTATTGTGCCACCATCAGACCTCAGATTAGCCTACTGTGCCCCCATCAGACCAGCCTACTGTGCCCCCATCAGACCTCAGATCAACAGAATGTGCCCCCATCCGACCTCAGATCAGCTTAATGTGCTCCCATCAGACCTCAGATCAGCGTATTGTGCCCCCATCAGACCTCAGATCAGCGTATTGTGCCCCCATCAGACCTCAGATCAGTGTATTGTGCCCCCATCAGACCTCAGATCAGCGTATTGTGCCCCCATCAGACCTCAAATCAGCAGAATGTGCCCCCATCAGACCTCAGATCAGCGTATTGTGCCCCCATCAGACCTCAGATCAACGTATTGTGCCCCCATCAGACCTCACATCAGCGTATTGTGCCCCATCAGACCTCAGATCATTAGAATGTGCCCCCATCAGACCTCAGATCATCAGAATGTGCCCCCATCAGACTTCAGATCAGCGTATTGTGCCCCCATCAGACCTCAGATCAGCAGAATGTGCCCCATCAGACCTCAGATGATCAGAATGTGCCCCCCCATCAGACCTCAGATCAGCGTATTGTGCCCCCATCAGACCTCAGATCAGCAGAATGTGCCCCATCAGACCTCAGATCATCAGAATGTGCCCCCATCAGACCTCAGATCAGCGTATTGTGCCCCCATCAGACCTCAGATCAACGTATTGTGCACCCATCAGACCTCACATCAGCGTATTGTGCCCCAACAGACCTCAGATCATCAGAATGTGCCCCCATCAGACCTCAGATCATTAAAATGTGTCCCCATCAGACTTCAGATCAGCGTATTGTGCCCCCATCAGACCTCAGATCAGCAGAATGTGCCCGCATCAGACCTCAGATGATCAGAATGTGCCCCCCATCAGACCTCAGATCAGCGTATTGTGCCCCCATCAGACCTCACATCAGCGTATTGTGCCCCCATCAGACCTCACATCAGCGTATTGTGCCCCCATCAGACCTCAGATCAGCGTATTGCTCCCCCATCAGACCTCACATCAGCGTATTGTGCCCCCATCAGACCTCACATCAGCATATTGTGCCCCCATCAGACCTCACATCAGCATATTGTGCCCCCATCAGACCTCAGATCCTCGGACCTCGGGCCAGGGAAGCCAGAGGAGCGCCGGACCGGAGGGCAGCTGCAGCGCAGGACAGGTAAGAAAGGTTTTTATTTTAACCTTATGTGGCTGGGTGGGCTGATCTGAGGTCTGATGGGGGTCCCTATATACAAGAGAGCGCTTTCATAATTGAAGCGCTCACTTGTATTCGCCTGACTGTACAAAGGCCATCCCTGCTGGGCCCCCCAGAGGCACTGGCCCGGAGCCGTCGCCCCCCCTGCCCCCCTGGTAGCTACGCCTCAGGCCCTACCCCAAGAGGTAGAAATGGGGTGAGATGCTTATCAAATATCAAACAGCATTGAGGGTTATATTTAAAGGGGTTGTGGGCCTGGGAGCTAACCAACCCAATGGAAGCCTGTGCCCAATTATAATGAAAAATAATCACCTGTCTGCAGTCGCACTGTTCCTATGCTATGGCTCTATTCTCAGCTGTTTGGAATCCGCCAAACTGGAGTGGCTTGGTAGTCTGACTGTTGTGGCCAATCACAATCATGTGCTAGTGATGGAGCACATGTGACCACTGAGACCAGTGATTGGCCACACCAGTCATGGAACCAAGCCCCTTCCAGCACAGCGGGACCTGAAGTGGTTGGAAACACGGTCACTGTGTGGGAATGGCAGGGTTGTGGACCTGTGAGTGTTTTTTTTTTTAATTTGGCCCACTGGCCTCAACGGTCGCATGGGCTAGAAGAGCACATCACTAGCACGTGATTGTGATTTGCAGCGGTCATAGGACCAAGCTACTTCAAAACCATTGGGACCCTAAGCAGCTGGGAACAGGGCCGCATCAGGATAATGGCAAAAATGGAAACAGTTGAGTTTTTTTTTTTTCACTTGGGCACAGGTTCCCGAGGACTAGGTTGGCCTGCTCCTAGGCCAGAAACCCCATTAATCTGATGCTCAATGATTCAAGAAAAGTTGAACTCGATGGACCTGAGTCCATTTTCAGCCTATGGAACTATTAAATTTGAAGCACACATCTGGAAAAAATGGATTGCAGGATTCTACATACATTTTCAAGAATACTGGCAATGAAAATGTCCTCATTCATGTCCTATTGGAGGAACGTACAAAACTGAAAAACTCTGGCTGTGGTCTTCAATATTTTAGATATGTACAGTATATCGGCATTATTCAGTACCTCCTACTATACCACAGAGTTTTCAATTTTTCACACATATCCTTCTATGCAGGATTCTAATTCAGCTTTTTGTTTGCCCACCCCCCAAAAAAAGATAAAATGTCCGGATTTCATCACGTCGCTGTGATCTTCTCCACTAGCTGATTTAGGGGGCACTAACCAGCATCTGCGGACCAGAAAAGGAAAATCCGATCTATTGTACAGATTTCTGGAAAAACATAAGCCCCTGCGTCTGTTTCATTAATGAAAGCCCAGCAAATGTCATATGTATTTTCAACAAATCTCATCATAAAACAGTAATAAAACATGCAGCAGTGATTTATCCACTGCATGTAAAAGGATCAAGTCTCTAAGGGCAGATTTTGTTTTACGTTTTAAGGTGCGCTTCGAAATGCTTAGGACAATAGTCTTCAGTAATGAGAAGCAGCCGGGCTCTGCGGAATGAGAGTGACTGTGCAAATAATGTTCCAAAGCAGTGGACAGGGCTTACAAAAACATACGCTCAGCTACAGGACCCCCGGGTTCATATAATTCAGCTACCCTGGGATCTGGATACTATGAAGAACTAAGGGGTATTCATCATCTCCCCGCGCCTCTTTATTTTTTTGGCAGAAAAAAGTCACAAACCTTGGGTATGCAAATTTTTAAATTTTGTCACGAGTGGCATTTCTGCGCCGCCCCCTCCTCCCTTCCACTTTCTGAAGAGGGGGCGTGGAGAGAGTAGTAAATGGGTGGGGCCAGCTTATTTATCTTCACTTTCTCCTGATAAATATGCCCCTAGGCCTCATGCACATGATGTATGTATTTTGTGGTACAGATACTGTCCGTATTGCACTCAGAATTTTAGTGCACCCAATGGGTACGTGGTCTGCATTTTGTGAAGTATAGCACATTTTCTATTTTTTTGAAGAATGAATATACAGATATGGATCATTCGTGTGCTTTCCACATCTGTATATCCATTCAACTGATTCAAGTTAATTCAAGTCAATGGGTCTGTAAAGAATTAGGACGGCATGTGCATGAGGCCTCAGTCTGCAATTTAGACATGATTGACTGATTGATTAATGATTTTATGATTGTGTTTTACTCATTTTGGGCTAAAAATATTTTTTTCATTTGGTCTTTATTAAAAATTTTCTGCCATTCTGTCACAAAGGATTAACTGTTTGTCTAGCTGTGTGACTGGTACTTTCACCTTCACTTTGTGCCGGATATCTAATGACCCATTTAGTAATCTAAATTACTAAAAGGTCTTAAGCACTTAATTAAGCCACATTCTTATCAGTAAGATAAGAACTGAGCTATAATAGGTGTTTATAATGTCAGAGAGCAGAGATAAGGAGTTGTCAGTTTAGCTACCTGATGGAACAGAGAGAAAATGCATATTCAGCTACTAGAGAAACTCAGCCCTGTACAGAGAAAAGGGCTCCAAATTCTTAATAAAGACCACTTGAAAAAATGATTTTTAGCTCAAAATGAGTACAATATAATAATAATAATAAAATTAAAAATTGCCCCTAAAGGTGTACATAGCCTTTATGTTAACTTCTTGGAATACAATTTATCACTTAATATGGAGTAGAGTCTAGATCTGTATATTAGGTTTCGTTCACAGGTCTGTTCCAGAATCCGTCAAAAATGGCAGACAAAAGAGCGTGGCATAGTGTTTTATTTTGTTCCATAAAATGATGGAAGCCATGACGGATAGAGTCAGTGGGGCACTGTTGGTGTCTTTCCTGTGATGGACCTGTTCTTGGCTTGAATTCTGTTTTAGAAAGGAACAGAAGAGCGGAATACCTGACGGAGATGTGATTTAACCATTAAATACAGAATACTCTTATCATAGTTCTCTTTGCAATTGCAATGTTGTATATTAAACTCCTGGGGGTCATTTATTAAACAGAAATTTCTGGCGCAGATTGGTGCTATCTGTGACTTCATCCCGCTCACGCCAGGTCTAAAAAAGTGGGCGGGGAAGGGGACGGTTGGCAGGCCTGTCTCATTCATCATTTTCTACTTCTGTTTTAGGTGTAGAACATGGTCTAAATGTAAGACAGCAAAGAAGCTGTCATTTAGAAGTGGCGGAAGATCCACCACCAGGTATAGGGATTATTAAGACCAGCGTCTAAAACGCCGGTCTTAAAGGTATTATCCAACCCCAAAAATGCCCCCTCAAATGGGCCCTTCACACAGATTGTACTTATCTCGCTCCCGCGGCACCCATGTTGCTCCTGATTCCTACATAGCTTAAACCTGCGAGGGGGAGGAACTTCAGCCAATAGAAAGCCATGATGGGAACGAGTCTCCCTTGCGTCATCTGCGATGCTAGAGAGGCTTGGCTTAATCCTGCGAGGGGGGTGGTGGACTTCAGCCAATAGAAAGCCATGATGGGAGCGAGTCTCCCTGGCGTCATCTGCGATGCTAGAGAGGCTTGTTCCCTTCGCGCCCCTAGTGTATTTTAGTGCAGTGAAGCTCATTCTTGAGGGTTATTCTGAGCTGAGCTGAATATATATTCAAAGAAATCTATCACCTCCAAAATCAGCTACAAAGTAAGTATACTGCCATGTGGGGCCGGGGCCAAGAAACATCACCATGCCTTTCTTGTAAAAATCCGGTCCTCTAATCCTGAGAAATGCTTCTCTTTAGTGGTGCACTATGAGTGGGGCCGCTCTGTTTGGTGCACCATTGCTCCACCAGTAACCCCCTCCAGACCTCCTCCTCTTGTTTAATCTTCAGTCAATGAAATTTCAGATCTAGCAGTGAGGTGGTGGTGTATGCTAGGAGTGAAAGTAAGTGTGAAAGAAACAATTATGGATGAAGGTTGTAAGGATGCTGAAACCTTGTGGGTGGAAATTCAGAGGGAAAAAATAATGAAAAAATAATTCTTGGTGTGATCTATAGACCCCCCAATATCAGTGAGGAGATAGAAGATCAACTGTATGTGCAAATGGAGGGGAGAAATACAAATCGGAGGGGACAGCTATAGCCTTCAAAAAGTATAAACAACTAAATAAATTATGTAAGGGGGTAATAAAATCAGCAAAAATACACAATGAAATACAGGTGGCCAAAGAAAGTAAGAAAACATTCTTCAAATACATAAATGCAAAAAAACCAAGTCAGAACATGTAGGATTCCTAAATGATGGTAACGGGGTGTTGGTCACTGGGGATCGAGAGAAGGCAGAGCTCCTAAATGGGTTTTTTAGCTCTGCACATACCAAAGAAGAGAGGACATCTCACGAGGGTGGTACCACTGGTGGAAATACCTCGAATAACATACTTACCTGGCTGACTGTAGATATGGTCCTTAATATGCTAAAAAAATTAAAGGTTAACAAGGGCCCAGGTCCAGATGGACTACACCCTAGAGTTCTAAAGGAGCTCAGTTCAGTTATTGCTTTGCCTCTGTTCATAATATTTACAGATTCTTTAATGACAGGCGTTGCACCAAGAGACTGGCGCAAGGCGAATGTGGTGCCCATTTTCAAAAAGGGTTCTAGGTCTTCACCAGGAAATTATAGACCAGTAAGCTTATCATCCATAGTGGGAAAAATGTTTGAGGGCCTTCTACGGGACTACATACAGGATTATGTAACTGCCAATAATATAATAAGTGATAGCCAACATGGTTTTACTGAGAACAGAAGCTGTCAAATTAACCTGATTTGTTTTTATGAGGAGGTGAGTAGAAGCCTGGATAGTGGCACAGGCAGCAGTGTCAAAGGACCTGTAGCCGTTAGCTTCTACTTCTGTAATTCGTAATAGTTGGCCGTTGTTCCACCAGGCTAACCCAACAAGATGCAAAAGTGGATGAGGTAGTGGAGTGGATGGCACAATCATCTCAGTTTCAGCCGGATGATCTGCTGTCATCTGCTGATACAGTATCCATATGTAGCCAGGGGTCAGACTCGTCCTGCTCCACCATTCCGCTCCAGCAAAGCCTGTCATTTTGTGCCACCTCTCGGGCTTCAGTGCGCCCTCCTAGTGGTGTCCCTTCTGCAATTTATAAAATAAAAGGCCACCGAACCCCACCACATAATCCGGCGGTTATAGAGGACAGCCTCTCTGAGGATTTCTTAGAGGGCAGTCAGAATTTGGACTTCCTGGAATCGGAGGTTGGTGGGGAATAGCCTAATTTGCAGTCCGAAAAAAGTGGTGGGGAGGAGTCTGATGATGAATCTGATGTGTTAGATCGGAGGACCTGGGAGGCGGATCGGGCTGGTGAGGAGGGTTTGATCTCCGAGGAGGAGGGTGGTAGTAGTAGTGGCAGCAACAGAGGGCGGAGGCGAGTTAGGCCCAGGGCCAGTCCTTCCTTGGGAACTAGCAAAACCCCAAGTATAGTGGGGCCGGCACCAGGGTGTAAGAGTGCAAGGGCTGCAAGCTTGGCCAGCTGTGGAGGGTGCACGTCGGGTGTGTGGAAGTATTTCACCACTCTGCCGGGGGACAGAAGTATGGCCACGTGTAATTTGTGTAAACAGAAATTGAGCCGTGGGAAAGCCACAAATGTTGGGACCACTGCTCTGTGGAACCATCTGAAGCGGTGTCATGCCGGCAATTTAGAGCAGCCCATTAATACTGAAGAGCTGGTTACTTCTCCCGGGGTCCCTTCTGTCAGGCAGGCCGCATCCAGGGCCATAGCTCAGCCTTCATCCAGGGGTGTAACTAGTACATACACCTCATCACCCACTGCGTGCATTTCTCCACCTCCTCTTATTCGGCAGCCGTCCATTGCCGAGTGTGTGGCCAGGAAGCAGTTTTACGCCACAAGTAATCTGACAGTGCGCAAACTGAATGCTCACCTGACAAAGTTGCTGGCTGTGCAGTCTCTGCCATACCAGCTGGTTGACTGCCCAGCTTTTAGGGAGCTAATGGTTTGCGCTCAGCCATGCTGGCAGGTCCCTAGCCGGCATTTCTTCTCCAAAAAGCTATCCCCGCCCTTTACTCCCACGTGGCTGAAAATATGGGACGCTCCCTGCAACTGTCTCTCTGCAGCAGGGTGCACGTCACGGTGGACACCTGGAGCAGTGCTTATGGCCAGGGGCAATACAAGGCCTTTACTGCCCACTGGCTGAATGTATTTAGTGGCAACGAGTCAGGAACCCCCCAGCAAGCGGGACAATTGCTGTTGGCACCTCCATGCGCTTTCCAGACAGGATTGCATCAGATCACCCAACTATCTGCTTCTACCTCCACAGGCAGTCTGCCTGCTAGAGCGTCAGGGCAGAGAGTTAACCCCCCTCCTTCATATCATATGTGCCAGGTGAAATGCTCCCATGCAGTGTTAGACTTAGTTTGTCTTGGCAGTAGCAGCCACACAGGCCAGCTCTTGCTGCATTACATGAAGCAGCAAATAGCGCGCTGGCTGACTCCACGGCAGCTGGAAGTGGGCAAGATAGTGAGTGACAATGGGACAAATATAGTGGCAGCGCTAAACCTGGGTCAATTCACGCATGCTCCCTGTATGGCACATGTCCTAAATCTAGTGGTGCAGAGAGTTCTCAAAACATTCACTGGCCTGCGCACAGTGCTGGCAAAGTCACAGATGCTTTGCACTCATTTGAGCCATTCATATGTATCTCGCCACACTCTGCTGGAACTGCAGCGACAAAACAGTCTTCCGCCACACTGCTTAATAGGTGACGCGCCGACCCGGTGGAATTCCACTCTTCATAATTTGCAGCGGCTCCTTGAGCAGCATAGAGCAGTGGATGATTTTGTCCAGCAGCAGCCAGAATCTTCCACCATAGGGAGCGGGTGCAGCTTTGATTTCCGGCAATGGAGGCTGGTCCGAGATGCCTGCACTGTTCAAACGCCCTTTGAAGAAGCCACAAAATTGGTCAGCTGGGACAGCTGCGGTGTCAATGACGTAATTTCACTAATATTTGTGCTGGAAAAGACACTCACGCTCATGCAGCAGGAGACAATGGGGGAAGGAAATCCTGGCCATCTGTCTGCACACCAGGGGAGCCCCAACGCCAAAGTTCCCTTGTGGAGCAGGAGGAGGATGAAGAGGTTTGGTTAGAGGAGGGGGGGAGGAGGAGGAGGATTTTAATGAGGATGACAATGTTGACCAGGAGGAGGAGACACAGCTGAAGGGTCTGGAGGCTGACTATGATGAGACTTTCAGTGACACTGAAGTGTCCCTGAGAGAGGCTGAGATGGAAAGAACTGGCTCCTCGGGCACGCTGGCCAGGATGGCGAGCTGTATGCTCACATGCTTACGGAGCGACAAGCGCAGGGCCGCTTTATTAATAGGGCATATGGTGCATCTGCACCGGGCCCACCAATAGGTCATGTGGGGGCCCCCCCCCCTTACAACCGGCCGGTATGGGCCGCCGATAGGGCAGTACAACTGGTACTGCCCTATGGGGCCCGGACTCTAGGACACTGGGGGGGGGGCCGTTAATGATTCTTACCTTGCCGCTGGCGTCGGTATCCGACTCCTGGCTGCGCGCTTCCTCCTGGGCTGGCTGTGTGATCCTGCGAGATCCAGCGCTGGGTCACAGGTCTCGTGGGATCACACACTGCAGGAGAAGAAGGCGCGCACAGGAGAAGAAGACCGGAGCAGCTTTTTGTAAGTATTTTTTGTGGCTGGGGCCCCCCGGGGGGGGGGTGTGGTTTGGCTGACCTGAGGTCTGATGGGGGCAGAAATGGCTGACCAGAGGTCTGATGGATGGGGGCACAAGAGCTGACCTGAGGTCTGATGGGGCACATTAAGCTGACCTGAGGTCTGATGGGGCACAAGACCCTGATCTGATGTCTGATGGGGGCACAAGAGCTGACCTGAGGTCTGATGGGGCACATTAAGCTGACCTGAGGTCTGATGGGGCACAAGACCCTGATCTGATGTCTGATGGGGGCACAAGAGCTGACCTGAGGTCTGATGGGGCACATTAAGCTGACCTGAGGTCTGATGGGGCACATTAAGCTGACCTGAGGTCTGATGGGGCACATTAAGCCGATCTGAGGTCTGATGGGGGCACATTAAGCTGACCTGAGGTCTGATGGGGCACATTAAGCTGACCTGAGGTCTGATGGGGCACATTAAGCCGATCTGAGGTCTGATGGGGGCACATTAAGCTGACCTGAGGTCTGATGGGGCACATTAAGCTGACCTGAGGTCTGATGGGGGCACAAGACGCTGATCTGAGGTCTGATGGGGCACAAGACCCTAATCTGAGGTCTGATGGGGGCACAAGAGCTGACCTGAGGTCTGATGGGGCACAAGACGCTGACCTGAGGTCTGATGGGGCACATTAAGCTGACCTGAGGTCTGATGGGGGCACAAGACGCTATTTGAGGTCTGATGGGGGCTCAAGACGCTGACCCGAGGTCTGATGGGGGCACGATACGCCGACCTGAGGTCTGATGGGGGCATGAGATGCTGATCTGAGGTCTGATTGGGCCACGAGACGCCGATCCCTGTACTGTGACATCACTGTGTTTATTATCTCTGTACGGTGACATCACTGTGTTTATTATCCCTGTACAGTGACATCACTGTGTTTATTATCTCTGTACGGTGACATCACTGTGTTTATTATCCCTGTACACTGACATCGCTGTGTTTATTATCTCTGTACTGTGACATCACTGTGTTTATTATCCCTGTACAGTGACATCGCTGTGTGTATTATCCCTGTACTGTGACATCGCTGTGTGTATTATCCCACTGCAGGAAGAGGTAAGTCGTCTGTGTTTGTGTGTTTGTTTTCTATTTTTCAGGGTCGTGAATGCAGAGGACTACGTCGGATTCGGTGGACTACGTCGGACCAGCTTTTTTTTTTTTTTTCATAAAATGGTCAAACAGGGGTCTGGGGGAGTGTTTATTTCAATAAAATGTTTTATACTTGTGTGTTTTTTTCCAATACTACAGTTTTAGTA
>ONZH01004128.1:0-39738 GCA_900303285.1 Rhinella marina
TGATCCTAAAAATCTCTGTGCGACATTTTGGTTCTGGGTCGCAGTCTAAATAGCCACCGTTAACAGGATGTGAGTTAGGTCTCCGATAGTTCCTGCACGTCACGTTACCAAAAAAATAAAACTAAAAGAAAAAAATATTAAAATAAAAAAATTAGAAAAAAAATATTTTTTTCAGTTGTTTTAGCTGAGTGATACAAATCCATTTCACACAGCTGCGTGTAACCTTTCTGTGTGTCACAGTTCAGCACACTCACTCCAAACCGTATATTCTGTCCAGGTGACACTTTCTGTACGTCACAAAATTAAACCAGACTGAACAAGTTTGTGGGTTTCAGTACACCAGGCCCATTTTTTTTTTAATAGAATACACTTATATACAGAAAATGTTGAACCCCAGGGCTAAGGGTCGAGGACGAGGACGAGGGCGTGGGCATTCAATTACTGCAGGGGGCAGAGGCCGTGGTCCTGGGCAGGGTGAGACAGTACCTGCTGATGAGGGAGCTGTGGAACGCCGCAGAGCTACACTCCCTAGCTTCATGTCTCAACTTACAGGGACACGAGGTAGAGGACTGTTGAAACCACAACAGTGCGAACAGCTGACTCGTGGATAGCGGATAATGCGTCAAGTAATTTGTCCACCAGTCAGTCTTCCACGCAGTCCACCCACGTTACCCAAGGGAGCACTCCTCTGGCTCCTCCACCTCAACCTCCTTCCCCCCAGTCTGCCCCCTCCCAGGAAAATTTGGAATGCGATCCGGCATACTCTCAGGAACTGTTTTCTGGACCCTTCCCAGAGTCACAAACCACTTCTCAGGTTGCTGCTGACCTCTTTCCCCATGCCCAAGTGTTCCAACTGTCGCAGTCTGTGGGTGATGATGATGATAATGACAATGTTGAGTTAGTGGAAGAAGTTTGTAAAAGAGATGTCGGTCAATGAGGAGACACGGTTGTCAGACAGTGGTGAAGTTGTTGTAAGGGGAGGAATTCCGAGGGGGGAGCAGACTGAGGAATCGGAGGATGACGAGGTGACTGACCCGAGCTGGGTTGATATGCCGAGTGAAGACAGTGCTTCTGAGGCGGAGGCGAGTGCTGCACCAGAACAGGTTGTAAGAGGCAGTGGTGTGGCCAGAGGGAGAAGCAGGGCCAGAGCTGGTGCATCAGCAGCAACTGTTTCACGTAGTGAAGCTCCCATGGCGAGGCCTAAATGTTCGCAAGTCTGGAGGTTCTTTAAAGAAAGTGAGGATGACCGACGGACTGTGGTGTGCAACCTGTGCCACACCAGGATCAGCAGGGGTGCCACCACTACTAGCCTAACCACCACCAGCATGCGCAGGCATATGAGTGCTAAACACACCACTCAATGGAACCAAGGCCATTCACCATCTCCTGCGGGTCACACCACTGCTCCTTCCCCTGTGTCACTTGCTGCCTCTGCTAGTCAACCCCCTGCGTCACTCGCTGCCTCTGCTAGTCAACCCCCTGCCCAGGACCCCGGCACGAGCGCCTCCCGCCGGAAAACCACACCTTCGCCTCAACGATCCTCCACAGTGTCCACCAACGTGTCCCAGCGCAGCGATCAGCTGTCTTTACAGCAGACGCTGGAGCGCAAGAGGAAATACAGTTCCACCCACCCACATGCCCAAGCCCTCAACGTCCACATCTCCAAATTGCTTAGCCTGGAGATGCTGACCTATAGGCTGGTAGAGACCGAGGCCGTTTGCAATCTCATGGCGGAGGCTACCCCTCGGTATTCCGTCCCCAGCCGCCACTATTTTTACCGATGTGCCTTCCCAGCCCTACACCAGCACGTGTCAGAAAACATCATCCGTGTCCTGACCAACGCTGTTTCTGAGAAGGTCCACCTAACCACGGACATGTGGACAAGTGCTGCCGGGCAGGGACACTATATCTCACTGATGGCACATTGGGTTAACTTGGTGGAGGCTGGGACCGAGAATGACCCTGGGGCCGCTCATGTACTGCCCACACCGAGGATTGCGGGGCCTACCTCGGTCACGGTCTCTCAGACGTACTATGCCTCCTCCTCCTCCGACCCCTCCTCCTCCTCCTCCACCGAATTACCATCCGTGGGCACGGCACCTTCAGTCGGTAGCTCTAGGCGCAGCAGCAGTGCCGTGGGTAAAGCACCAGCAGGCGGTGCTCAAACTGCTGAGCTTAGGTGACAAAAGGCACACCGCCCAAGAGTTGTTACAAGGCATAACGGCGCAGACCGATGTGTGGCTAGCACCGCTGAACCTCAAGCCAGGCATGGTTGTGTGTGACAACGGGCGTAACCTGGTGGCAGCTCTGCAACTCGGCAGACTGACACATGTGCCATCTAATAGTTCAGCGGTTCCTCAAGACATACCCCAATCTGTCTGATTTGCTCACCAAGGTGCGCCGCATCTGTGCGCATTTCCGCAAGTCGACCACAGATGCTGCCACTCTCAGGGCAGCGCAGCGCCGCCTACAACTGCCCGCTCACCGACTGTTGTGCGACGTGCCCACGAGATGGAATTCCACATTAAACATGTTATCCAGAGTTTACCAGCAGCGCAGAGCGATTGTAGACTGCCAGATGTCATCTTCCACCAGAACTGGTAGTCAGGTCTCTCAGATTCCTCAAGTCTACAATGAGGAGTGGACGTGGATGTCTGATATCTGCCAGGTGTTGAGCAACTTTGAGGAGTCAACACAGATGGTCAGCGGCGATGCCGCCATTATCAGCCTCACCATCCCGCTGCTTTGCCTGTTGAAAAACTCACTGCTCAGCATCAAGTCGGATGCTTTGCGCTTGTCACAAGAGACGGTGGAGGAAGATACGTCGCTTAATAGCCAGAGCACCCTCCGGTCTGTTTCTCAGCGCGTATCGGAGGAGGGGGATGAGGATGAGGAGGAAGAGGAGGAGAATGTCGGCGAGACAGTAGAGGGTACCAGTGCTCAGTCCTTAACTCTTGAGCGTGTATGGGCTGAAGAGGAGGACTTGGAGGAGGAGGAGGAGGAGGAGGAGGAGGAAATGGAGAGTCAGGTCAGTGAGGAGAGGGAATTCTTGCGTGTTGGGACTCTGGCGCACATGGCAGACTTCATGTTAGGCTGCCTATCCCGTGACCCTCGCGTTAGAAGAATTTTTTCAAACACCGATTACTGGGTGTTCACTCTCCTGGACCCACGGTACAAGCAGAACCTTTCCACTCTCATCCCTGCAGAGGAAAGGAGTATGAGAGTGAATAGATATCAACAGGCCCTGGTGAACAAGCTGAAACAATTCTTCCCATCTGACGCTGCTAGCGGCAGAGGGCATGGTTCTGTGGGCCAAGTAGCGGGGGAGAGGAGGCGAGCAGGCAGCTTGTCCAGCACTGGCAGGGGAACGCTCTCCAAGACCTTTGCCACTTTTATGTCACCCCAGCAAGACACTGTCACCTGTCCCCAGTCTAGGCAGAGTAGGGGGGAGCTGTACAGAAAGATGGTGAGGGAGTACCTAGCTGACCATACCAACGTCCGTAGCGATCACTCTGCTCCATACAACTACTGGGTTTCAAAGCTGGACACGTGGCCTGAACTGGCGCTGTACGCCTTGGAGGTGCTGGCCTGCCCTGCCGCTAGCGTGCTTTCAGAGCGGGTATTCAGTGCAGCTGGTGGCGTCATCACCGATAAGCGTACATGCCTGTCAACTGACAGCGCTGACAGGCTGACGCTTATTAAAATGAACAAAGCCTGGATTTCACCGGAATTCAAATCTCCTCCGGGGGAAAGCAGCTAAAGATTTAAATAACTTATGTATCCGATTCCTCTCTTCAAACAATTTTTCAGGAGGGCCCCCTACAGGCCCTCTTTTCAAACAATTTTTCCAGAGGTCCACCTACAGGCCCTCTCTTCAAACAATTTTTCAGGAGGGCCCCCTACAGGCCCTCTATTCAAACAATTTTTCCAGATGTCCACCTACAGGCCCTCTCTTCAAACAATTTTTCAGGAGGGCCCCCTACAGGCCCTCTATTCAAACAATTTTTCCAGACGTCCACCTACAGGCCCTCTCTTCAAACAATTTTTCAGGAGGGCCCCCTACAGGCCCTCTATTCAAACAATTTTTCCAGAGGTCCACCTACAGTCCCTCTCTTCAAACAATTTTTCAGGAGGGCCCCCTACAGGCCCTCTATTCAAACAATTTTTCCAGAGGTCCACCTACAGGCCCTCTCTTCAAACAATTTTTCGGGAGGGCCCCCTACAGGCCCTCTATTCAAACAATTTTTCCGGAGGTCCACCTACAGGCCCTCTCTCCAATTCCAGTTTCCAGTTTTATTTGCGCAAACTGCATACATTTTTATTTTTGGGATAGGTGTGAAAAATAATATTACTTGCGAATCTATATTGCCCAACATTGGATACGGTAGCAAGTAGAAGACCAAACACATGCTGCTCACAGGGTTCAGCAAATTCCTGGTCCACCCGCAAATTCCTTGTCCACAATGTCAAGGAGGACGAGGTTCTGTGGATGAGCAACAAGTCCTTCTGTACTGAAATCGACGACAAAGTCTCCATCTAAGAACCTACAGACCATTGTGGAGAGAGCGGCACAGCTCGCCATCAAAGTGAGGAACCCCGAAGCCAGACTGCGCAGAAAAGATAACGAATAAATATCTCTGTGGTTATTTTTGCTAAATAAAAGTTAAATAAACCCCCCAAAAAATTCATCTGTTAATGTGCCTGATCCACCCAAGTTGAATCTGTCCCATCATGAGAAAGTCCCCTCCAAGGAGTCCCCACTGTAACTTGCTTCCCATCCAACTACCTCACCCCCCGACACCTGTGTCTCGCCATTGTCCACCACCTCCTCAGACAACACTGGTAAATCCCCACTGTCAGCACACGGAAACAGCAAAAGGTCTTGCGAATTGGGGCAGAGAATGTTCTGGGCTAGCACATCAGGGAAGGGGTGACTATGGGGTTCCAGGGAGTACGTGACCACATGCAATATCCATTTAAAAGTCATGCCACACTTGATCTAGCTCATAATTGACATTTGTACCGGTTGATGCTAAATTTTTAAGTTGGGGTCCTGCGTCGTCATTCTAACTCCATTCGGCTGTTGTCACCACCACACACGCTAGCCCCAGGGGGCACTCCCCTGGCTCTTCCAGCTCAACCTCCTTCCCCCAGACTGCCCCCCCACCTACAGGCCGTCTCTCCAGTTCAAGTTTCCAGTTTTATTTGCGCATACTGCATACATTTTTATTTTTGGGATAGGTGTGAAAAATAATATTACTTGCGAATCTATATTGCCCAACATTGGATACGGTAGCAAGTAGAAGACCAAACACATGCTGCTCACTGGGTTCAGCAAATTCCTGGTCCACCCGCAAATTCCTTGTCCACAATGTCAAGGAGGTCGAGGTTCTGTGGATGAGCAACAAGTCCTTCTGTACTGAAATCGACGACAAAGTCTCCATCTAAGAACCTACAGACCATTGTGGAGAGAGCGGCACAGCTCGCCATCAAAGTGAGGAACCCCAACGCCAGACTGCGCAGAGAAGATAACGAATAAATATCTCTGTGGTTATTTTTGCTAAATAAAAGTTAAATAAACCCCCCAAAAAATTCATCTGTTCCTGTGCCTGATCCACCCAAGTTGAATCTGTCCCATCATGAGAAAGTCCCCCCCAAGGAGTCCCCACTGTAACTTGCTTCCCATCCAACTACCTCACCCCCCGACACCTGTGTCTCGCCATTGTCCACCACCTCCTCAGACAACACTGGTAAATCCCCACTGTCAGCACACGGAAACAGCAAAAGGTCTTGCGAATTTGGGCAGAGAATGTTGTGGGCTAGCACATCAGAGAAGGGGTGACTATGGGGTTCCAGGGAGTACGTGACCACATGCAATCTCCATCTAAAAAGTCATGCCACACTTCATCAATCTCATAATTTACGACTGTACCGGTTGATGCTAAATGTTTAAGTCCTGTGTCGTCATTCTAACTCCATCCGGCTGTTGTCACCACCACACACGCTAGCCCAGGGGGCACCCCTCTGGCTCTTCCAGCGAAACCTCCTTCCCCCCAGCCTGCCCCCCCCCACCTACAGGCCCTCTATCCAAACAATTTACGTCTTTGTCCTATCTTTCTCTCTCTCCAAACCATTTTTCCGGATAGCTGCCATATACGGTTTTAAACTGAGTAGTATACATACCTCAGTTGATCAATTTTCATAATTTACGACTGTACCAGTTGATGCTAAATTTTTAAGTTGGGGTCCTGCGTCCTCATTCTAAATACATCCGGCTGTTGTCACCACCACACACGCTAGCCCAGGGGGCACTCCTCTGGCTCTTCCAGCGAAACCTCCTTCCCCCCACCTACAGGCCCGCTCTCCATACTATTTACCCGGATAGGGGACGTATTAGATATTGTACTGATGTTTTTTGTTTTTCTTCTTTTAATTGCCTCCTGAGCCGTGATAGGCAGAGCATGGACACTCCCCTGGCCAGAGCAAGCTCTTTTTCCATTTTCCGTGTTCGAAAAATCCATTAATATAGGGTCCCAAGATAGGGGACGTATACGGTATTAAACTGAGAAGAATCGATACCATACGGGTTAAAGCAACAGTTTTCCCAAATCCATTCTGGCTGTTGTCACCACCACACACGCTAGCCCAGGGCGCACTCCTCTGGCTCTTCCAGTGAAACCTCCTTCCCCCCCACCTACATGCCCTCTCTCCAAACAATTTACCCAGGTAGGGGGACGTATTAGATATTGTACTGATTTTGAATTGCCTCCTGCGATAGACAGGAATCAAACCCAGATCAACTGCTTGGGAAGTAGCTATGCTCACCACTATACCACCAGCAGGCACAGCAACTGATAAGAACAGATACTAAACTTGATTTCAGCTGCAGTGCCAGCATGAGCAGTGGGTCACCTGCAGGCGGTGATGGACCTTCGTTGCACCTAGTTGGGTGCTTCCCTAACATGTGATGGGTATTTGCCTCGCCTTTCTTGGTCTGGGTGAGCACAATTGCCATGAGAGTAACCACCAGGCTGTTACCTGAGAATTTGGGGTAATGGTGGGATTAGGCAGCCTCAGAGGCATCCATGCATGCTGCCCCTGCTGTTTCCTGTCCATTTCCGTGGTGTTTCCATCATTTTCTGAGGTTTCCAGGTTTTCACCCAGCCTTCCCTAGGCAGAGCCTTGGTCCCCCGCAAAAATGCTCGAGTCTCCCATTGACTTCAATGGGGTTCGTTATTCGAAACGAGCATCGGGAAAAGTTTGACTCGAATAACGAGCACCCGAGCATTTTAGTGCTCGCTCATCGTAACTGAGGCTGGACAGGGTTAACTTTTCTCATGGGCACATTTAATGAATTCATTTTTAGTAGTAGCTATGATAGCAATAGGAAAAAGGATTCCATAGTTATATGTAACCCGCACCCTTTAAAAAAATAAATAAATATAGTTCTCTAGATTGTTTATCAGTGAGGAACACGACCATAAGTCCTTGTGATAGAATATGTTCCATAAGACTCCTATGTTGTTCTTAAGAGATGACCAATGCAGAACAATCCAGTCTGTCTCACTCTTTGACCCCAAACATTGAATCCTCAGCAGCATTGTTTCATGAGCTCCAAGCATTTATCTGTTGAATCTCAATTTGATGGAATGAGATTACATTTTGTTTTCTGTAGGCAGGATTCCATCCATCATTTCCCTGCTGGGGCGAGCATAAAAAGCCTTCACATCAGCTGTCTTGCATAAAATGCACAGCCGTTCTTATTTCTTCTCCATTTTTGCCACCTTCTGATAACCAGGCTTCAGTTACTAGCGGTTCGGTTCGATAATAAAATGTGATTATAGCACTAAGCGTATTTTAATACAACCCAGGAGCTTTTATCTTTAAGTATCTGTACAAAAAGTCGAGAACATTCTGTCTTAACAACATTACTAACGGTGAAGGAAGCAAAGGTACTGACAACGTATTTAGGTAAAATATACTGTAGGCTTAGGGGCCCTTAAATGGCCCATTCCTTATCATTGACCAGTTTAAAAGGCCCTCTAATCAGCCAACTAACGAATGAGGAAACACTCATTTGTCTCTCAGCTTTCATCATTCACCACTTATTAAGTTCACATCAGGTAGTGTAAATGCAAGCACAGATTGAACTGTATTTCCATGATCAGTGCACAATCAGGGTAGAAGTTGCCCTCTGTGTACATGGGCCAAAACGTGAAATCAATGATCGGAAATGAACATTCATAGAAGACTTTATTCTTGATCAGTGCTGTTACTTTAAATGCAGCAATCATCTTTACTATATGAGGATGACCAATCGTTACTGTGATGTAATGTATGTCCCCCATACAGGTTTGTTTTTTGTCAGCAGCACCTCACTTTTTACACTAAACGATGTACTGCTGAAAAACAATAATTTTAGTGTCGCATAAAGGATCAGATCAGTTGAGAGTTCATTGGTTTTGATCATATAGGAAGTGTGTAGCTAAAAAAAGTGACAAGCTCAATGAAAAAATGATAAAACACAAAAACTCTTTTTGTAAAGGGGATTCTGTCAGCCTATTTTGCTGCTCTATTTAAGGACATCATATTACAGCTATGAGTCCATATTCCTAGCCCTTTTGTGTCTTTTAGATATTTAAGGTCCCTTTAGATGGAACAAAACAGTAGGCGATTGTCGGGAAGAAAGTGTTCCTTCCTGGCAATCGCCTGCTCATCAGCAGAGGAGACTGCTGCATTTACATGTAGTGATCTCCTCCACAATATGCGGAGGATTGACTACTAATGCCACCGCTTGTCCTCATACAGATGTCGTTTACATGACACGATCTGCTGCCAGCAAATGACAATTTTTATTATGATTGGTTACCCAATGAACAAGCCTTTTGCTCGTTCATGGGTAATTGGTGGCACCTTTACAGCGTCAGCATCATGTTCCTATGCACACTTGTTAGCAATTATCTGGTTGATTCTCGGCCTTTGTAAAAGGCTCTTAAAGGGGTTATCCAAAGTCTAACACATGCCCCCGAATGCCCAGGTCCCTCATATAACATAGATTATACTTAGCTGGCTCCCCAGCTCCCCAGTACCCGCGTCCCTCCTGATCCCTGCACGGCCGCCACTGCATCTCCCCGTCATACGGATCAAACATAACCTGATGTTTTGACGCGGGCGACAGGGAGATGCTGCGGTATCCATGTGGGGATCAGGAGCGACACAGGTGCCTGGGAGCAGGGTAAGTATAATCTATATAAGGGGCATAGGGGGCATGTGTTAGACTTTGGAAAACCCCTTTAAGAGCGATGAGAAAATACACTGGACTCATAGTTTATGAGTCTATTGTACTCATGAGGAGATTGCTCTCCTCAGCTCCCCAACCAATCTCTGCAATAACTGACCGGCTACTGTGTACACCTACATACAGTATGTGCACTAACATGACCTCACAGTCACACAGGAAGTTCAGGAAATGGGGTTTAGAGACCCAGAGCATTAGGAATGGGCTGGAAACTGCAAAACTTAGCAGATTACTACAAAGCCTTGTCCTGTGTGTGTGTTCAGGGATACTAGACAGTACCAGTACACTGACACTCCATAAAGTGCCACTCAGCTTTTCCAGGTGCCTGAATGTAACATTTGCCCATATAGAGAGGAAGGATTTCTCACTTTCTGACATCCATCAAAAAGCTGCATTACATTATGCAAGTAACCCAGCTTTCCTAGGACCCCGAAAGGCAAGTCTGCCAAGCTATTGTACAGTTTAGCAGCTGGGAGGTGTATTTGTCTTAGTCGATTTAGTATTGTGCACTCTCTATTTTACTTTCACATGGTGGCAACCCAGCTTTTTCAGTACCCTGAAAAGCGAATTTGCCTAGCTATGGCATTATTTAGGAATGTGGAGTGGGGTTTATCATGGTAGATTCGGTATTCTGCAGCCTATTACACTTCCACATGGTGGCAACCCAGCTTTCCTAGGACAGGGACTTATTTAGATAGACGTATTTAGCAGTCCCTACAGCTCCACATACTGTGTTACCTAGATGGCCTCTGAATGACAAATCTGTCTAACTATTCCACAGTAAAGAAAATTTGTCACTGGGATTTGGACCTGGCTAGCAAATTCAGCTAGGTATTCTACAATACTGGGGATTTACCAATCCTTAAAGAGGTTGTCCGAGTTATGAAAAAAAGAATATAGTACTTTAAATCTGATGGGCAGGAATATATAACTAAGTTAAGCAAGTTTTAGGCAAAAAAAATCTCTATTTCCTCATTTCCCTGGTTCTCTTCTGGCCTTTGTTTACACGCAGTAATAACAATCTCTGCCCCTCCCCCCCCTCTGTAAAGGGAGTGAATACAAGTGCTGAGTGACATGTCTGCCTGCTGGGATACTCAGCAGCATGTTGTATGTGTAGGACTACAATTCCCAGCTGTACAATGACACTGCTGATACACACATGATCTCCCCCCTACCCGTACTTGTACTTGGCATCTCCTCCAGATCAGCTTTGTGTCTGTAGGGTGAGGAGAGCAGATCCTGTGTCTCTTCACATCTGCAGCTGCTGTTGTAAAGCCTTCAGTGTGTTCTGGCTCAAGGGGTTAATGTTTTATCTGAAGGAATCCAGGGAGAGAGCAGATAGCAGGAGCCCGGCAAAGCAGGGGGTGTGGCCAGTGACGTCTTGTGTACAGGCTGTTATCTGATCTCTGAGGCTTGTGCACAAAACATCACACAGCAGGGAGATAAGCTGACATCATAGGTCATGTGACCCTGAGTTAAATCTAAGAAACCAGCAGCTTTAGAAGCAGAAAGTGTATGGAAAATCTGTTGTATTTGACTAGTTAGAAACATACAAAGGACAAAAACATAACTCGGACAACCCCTTTAAATAGGTTGATCTGGCATTTTGCAGTCTGTGAAAGCTGGATAACAAGAGCTACAGGGCTGTGATAAGTTATATAAAACAGTCCTCTGATCTACTGTGTGAATCCATCATATAGTACCAGGGCAACATAATCTATTGTCATCAATGCAGCTCGCCAGTCTTGGCACTCACTTTTTCTAGGACCTACAATGGCTTGTTGGTCTAGCTATATGAAGGGATTTATTGCCACATAACTAGACAAATTTGGAATTCAGCAGTCTGGGAAAGCTGGGTAACAACCTCTGCAGAGATGTAGTGGATGCCACTTTTGGTACACACATTCTGTATACATTATGGGACACATTTATTAAGACCTTTTAGACGTCGGGCTTAATAAAGGCCCTGTGTAGGCTAACTTTGGCGCATCCAGAAATGCAAGACCGCTTCCTTGCTGTCTTACATTTAGACTTTTTTCTATGCCTAAAACAGGCATAGAAAAGGGTGAATGAGACGAGCCTGCCGGCTCCTTCCCCGCCCACCTTTCTCTGTGTGTTTGTCTGTTCTGGGTTCCAGTTGTGTGAACAAGTCCCTGCAGTTTTTACTGCGGGTGCTTGGTTTGACTCCCTGCAGTCGACCAGTTGTGGTATTGCCACTCAGGGCTTGCTCTGCAAGTAGACAGGGACAGCAGGTTGGGTGCAAGTTAAGGCTCACCATGTAAGTGTGTTTTCCCTGCCTGCTGTGCTGACATTATAACTGACAAGGGTGTATCTCCAGCAAGGGTTTAAATAGAGCGCCGAGTCCCTGGATCAGAATCATGACTTGGTGCGCCATTAGTCAGAACACATAGTAGCACACAGCAATAGATCAGCTGAACAATCATAATTGATATCCAGCATGGCTTTACCAAGGACAGAAGTTGTCAGACTAACCTGATATTATTTTACGTTTAGATGAATAGAAGCCTGAACAGAGATGTGACTGTGGATATAATGTTTTTGGACTTTGTCAAGATTTATCTCTTAATATTATAAAAATGAGTTTCTGTCTGTCTGTCTGTCCGTCCGTCTGTCTGTTCTCTATGCGCGACCAAACTACTGGACCAATTTTCACCAAATTCGTCACACAGGTAAATCAGATGTCCGAGAAGGTTTTAGACCAGCTCTCTGCTCTCTAGGACGTACCGTTCCCGAGATATTCCCAAAATATGACCTGCATTAGCCAATATTAGCTTTGGTTTCAAACCCCAACTGCCATTCTCTGTACAGACACACACAGGGAGGACAGGTTTCCAAAACAACACAGCCATGTAATTAGCAGCCAGCTGAGGAGCTCAGTTAAATAACACCCCAGCCATTTCTATTCACTGCTTTAAAGGGGCAGAGCGCTGTAGATGACACTGTTAAAGGGGGTATTCCGGTTACCATAAATATAACTTATGTTTAGACTAATTTTAGACTAAGACCGTTCAGTAGTAATAAAAGATGTTTTCTTCCACTGCTACCCATTGCGTGTCCTCATAAATTACCATGGCATCGATCTGTAATTGAGGCCACCCTCAAAAGAAGGAGTTAAAACCCCCGCCCCAGGTCTCACTAAGCCACCCCCCCGACTAAGTTAGGCCACGCCCACTCCGCAGCTAACAGGGATTGAAAAAATAAAGGTAAAAATCAACTTCTGTCAGCTGCAGGGGTGGGAAGGAGGGTGACTTTCTCTCTGCAACGACACATAGAAACATTAAATGAAATAGATTAAATACACCCGTGCGAAGCGATGTTTTCTTCCAATGCTACCCATTGCGTGTCCTCATAAATTACCATGGCATCGACCTATAATTCACGCCATCCTCAAAATAAGAACTTAAAACCCCCGCCCCAGGTCTCCCTAAGCCACGCCTCCAACTCTGTCAGGTCTCGCCCCTCCCACTCTGCAGCCAATGGGAATTGAAAAAATGAAGGTAAAAATCAACTGGGTGGGAGGGTAAATTTCTCTCTGCAACACACAGAAACATTAAGTGAAATAGAATAATTTTAGACTACGACCGTTCAGTAGTAATAAAAGATGTTTTCTTTCACTGCTAAAAATTGAAAAATTGAAGGTAAACATCAATTTCTGTCAGCTGCAGGGGTGGGAGAGAGGGTGACTTTCCTCTGCAATGACACACAGAAACATTAGATGAAATAGATTAAATATACCCGTGCGAAGCAATGTTTTCTTTCAGTGCTACCCACTGTTTCCTCATAAATTACTATGGCATTTACTTGTATTTCAGGCCACCCTCAAAAGAAGGACTTAAAAGCACCCCCCTCTCAGGTCCTGCTAAACCATGCCCCGGTCAGGCCACGCCTCCTCCCACTCCGCAGCCAATGAGGATTGAAAAAATGAAGGTAAAAATCAACTTATGTTAGCTGCATTGACTTTCTCTGTGCAACAACACACAGAAACATTAGATGAAATAGACTAATATTAGACTATGACCATTCAGTAGTAATAAAAGATGTTTTCTTCCACTGCTACCCATTGCGTATCCTCATAAAGTACCATGGCATTGACCTGTAATTCAGGCAACCCTGAAAAGAAGGACTTAAAACCCCCACCCCAGGTCTCGCTAAGTCACACCCCTGACTCGGTCAGGCCATGCCCCCTCCCACTCCACAGCCAATGAGGATTGAAAAATTAAAAGGTAAAAATCAACTTCTGTCAGCTGCAGGGGTGGGAGGGAAGATGACTTTCTCTGTGCAACGACACACACAAACATTAAATGAAATACAATAAATATACCTGTGCAAAGCGATGTTTTCTTACACTGCTACCCACTGTGTTTCCTCATAAATTACCATGGCTTTGACCTGTAATTCAGGCCACCCTCAAAAGAAGGATTTAAAAGCAACCCCGCTTCACCAAAGGTCCCGCTAAACCAAACCACCGACCCGGTCAGGTCACACCCCCTCCTTCTCCAAAGCCAATGGGGATTGAAAAAATGAATGTAAAAATCACCTTCTGTCAGCTGCATTTACTTTCTCTCTGCAACGACACACAGAAACATTAAATGAAATAGATGAGATATACTCAGGCGAAGCCAGGTCCCTCTGCTAGTTACTTATATAGAGGATGGGAATAATATTGCTGTTTCTATTTTAGCAATTGACAACAAGCTATGTTATGCTGTGTGGTCCATGGAAGATGTCCATAAACTACAAGCTGACTTGGACTCTCTGAGTGTTTGGACATCCATAAATAAGATTCAGTGGATAAATGTAAAGTTATAAATCTGGTTCCTAAAAATCTACATGTATCATATACCATAGGGGGTAAACAATGGGAGATTCCTTGTAGAAAAGGGTTTAGATGCACTTTTAGATCTAGGCTAAATAACAGTATGCAATACCAATCAATTGCTTTCAAGGCCAGCAGAATATTATCATGTACTAAAAGAGGCATGGACGTGTGGGACAGGGATGTAATAATTCCACTTTAGAAAGTTTAGTGTAGCATCATTTACAATATGCAGTTCAGTTCTGGGCACCAGTTCATGAAAAGGATGCACTGGAGCTTAAAAAAACTCAAAAAAGAGCAACTAAACTGGTGGGGCATGGAGGTTAAAAAGTTACAAATTAAAGGGAGTCTTTCACCTAATCTGAACTTTCTAGACTGCTTATATTAGGCTGTAGCCTACTTTCCATATATCTAATGGGTGCCTTTATTATCCATGTCCCTCGTTGATATCTCCGAAAAAAATACTTTTATAAGTTATGCAAATTAGCCTCTACAAGTGCACGGAAACGTTGTTATTGAAGATTGAGCCCAAGTTCCCGAGCGATTTGATCTCCAAACCCTTCCTATTTCCCTGCTCCGGCCCGCCCTCCTTCATCATAATAAATTCATCCTGCTCACAAATCCAGCGCTGCGCCGCTCATCCAGCGCCCGAAAGTATTTTTTCAGAGATATCAGCGAAGGACATGGATAATAAAGGTACCCTTGAGATATATGGAAAGTAGGCTACAGCCTTATCTGAGCAGTCTAGAACGCTCAGATTAGGTGAAAGACTCCCTTTAAGCTTAAAAGAATTTAACATATTTAGTCTTCAGAAGTTCAGAAAATATCTCTATGGGGCATATATGATACATTTATAATATATAAATAAATAGACAAAACAGGGGTCACATGAGGCAAAAGGAGCCAGACACCACCACGGCCTGTGATTGGCTACAGAGTTGTCACACCGGATGTTTACACCAATGAAGCCTAACAGATGAGCCTAGGCCTGCAGGAGAAGGAGCGGAGAGGTGGCACTGAGAAGCAGGTAAGTCATCTTCTCTTTAGCAGGTAGGGCAGAACGGGGGTGTTGCCAGTTGATACTATGATTTACATTTGGGGCACATTTAGAACACGATGAACGTGTCATTTATGCTAAATACAACTACATAACTATGGGTAATCCTCTTAAAAGTAATGTCATATGTTTCTATGATAACGTGAATGTAGATAAACCTGGTTCTATACATTTCCAGCACTCAATGTACTCAGCTCATAATGTACACAGGACAAGACAAGAAAAACAGTCTAATGGCTTCCCGTCACTTTCCACAATTACAGCTATGTACTTGCTATAATTCTACGTCAATTTTATTATATCAGATAAAAGCATACAGATGTAGCAGGCTCTAAAGTAATTCTTGGCGCATTGACCCGAAAGCTTATTGTGCTGGCTTAGTTTAACAATTTGCAAAGCTTACACTGTCAGGTTATTGCATTAACCCACTGACTCTGGCACTTGCTAAATCTGTACATGACTCGTCCCATTGTAGATTTTCTGGATGTCAGAAGGATTGTAATTAGAGATGAGTGAATCTATTCGCCGCTTCGTAGATTCGTATTGAATCTTGGGATTTTTCAGCTGAGAAGCAAATCCGAATATTAGGTGATTCGCTTCGCTTTTGTACGCATTCGCTACGTAGTGTGTTCTATAAATTATACGCTATTCTATGTATAATTTAGTTACTCTATACGCTGTCGCGTACGAATTCAATTCAGCGATGCAGACTTTTCCCTGGTAGTTACTCTATACGCTGTTGCGTACAAATTCAATTCAGCGATGCAGACTCCTCCATGGTAGTTCCGCCCCTTTCTCCAGCGCGGGAGGATGACGAGGCAACTCAGAAAATTAAGTTGCGCATTCGTGCGCCTCATCCCTTTTTCCCCCTTTTTCAGGTTATTTGGGGAGCCCCTTGAAAGAGGGTTTTTTAAGGAACCTTTGCTGCTTTTTTTTTACCCATTTGGATTACAATTTTACCTATGTGGATTACAAATTGCGACTGAGTTTGGGACTCTGCTCCAGTTCTATGACAAGCATCAGAAGAAAAGAGACTTAAACGTGTCCGTGAGCATACTAGGTAGGTGATATTTCAAATTTTTATATTATACCTATAATAATGTATTTGCACTTTACCATATATATGTCTCGAATATTCGCTCTGCCTCTGAGGAGTGCACGCCGCGGCCTCTCCTCGTACGTGCCTGCGTATTACGTAATCGCTTAGACAATATTACGCTGAGATTCGTAAGATATTTGTATGCTCATGAGTACGTCTTCTAAGAAGTTGTGTACGTTTTGTAAATGAAAGTTCATTATTAGTGAGCGAATGTTCGCTAATAGCACATAATAACGTATATTTTGTACGCAAATACAACAAATCTATTCGTCGAATATACGAATTTTAGGAAAAGTTTGGCGAATGTTCGGCGAATAATTTTTTGATTGATTCGCTCATCTCTAATTGTAATAGAAGGCTTCAGCTAGTGGGGTAATTGAAGAAGATCTACAAATTGAATAGTTTGCAGCATATACAGTACAGACCAAAAGTTTGGACACACCTTCTGATTCAAAGAGTTTTCTGTATTTTCATGACTATGAAAATTGTAGATTCACACTGAAGGCATCAAAACTATGAATTAACACATGTGGAATTATATACTTAACAAAAAAAGTGTGAAACAACTGAAAATATGTCTTATATTCTAGCTTCTTCAAAGTAGACACCTTTTGCTTTGATTACTGCTTTGCACACTCTTGGCATTCTCTTGATGAGCTTCAAGAGGTAGTCACCTGAAATGGTATTCCAACAGTCTTGAAGGAGTTCCCAGAGATGCTTAGCACTTGTTGGCCCTTTTGCCTTCACTCTGCGGTCCAGCTCACCCCAAACCATCTCAATTGGGTTCAGGTCTGGTGACTGTGGAGGCCAGGTCATCTGGCGTAGCACCCCATCACTCTCCTTCTTGGTCAAATAGCCCTTACACAGCCTGGAGGTGTGTTTGGGGTCATTGTCCTGTTGATAAATAAATGATGGTCCAACTAAAAGCAAACCGGATGGAATAGCATGCCGCTGCAAGATGCTGTGGTAGCCATGCTGGTTCAGTATGCCTTCAATTTTGAATAAATCCCTAACAGAGTCACCAGCAAAGCAGCCCCACACCATCACTGGTCTCTAATCTGAGCTGCTGTTAACCTGCGATTTCTGAGACTACTAGACCCTTGTAGTCAGAGATGAGTGAATAGTCCAAAATTCGCTTCGCCGAATGTTCGTCGAACTTTTCAAAAGATTCGAACCATATACAAATCTATTCGGCGAAGCTGCGTACAAATCATACGTTATTATGTGGTGTTTTGCAAACATTCGCGCACTAATAATGAACGTACAGTTGTTAAAGATACACAACTTATGTGAACACGTATGCATGAGTGTACAAATTACGTACGAATCCTCAGCGTACTATTGTCTAGCGATTGCGTAATACGAAGGCACGCACGACGCTAGGCTTTGCTGGAGCGGAATGGTGGAGCAGGAGGAAGGCTCTGAGTCTGACCCCTGACTATATGATACTGTATCAGCAGATGACAGCAGATCATGACTGAGATGAGCGTGCCATCCACTCCACTACCTCATCCACTTTCTCCTCCACTACAATTTTGTGCCCTGGTGGGTTAGCCTGATGGAACAGTGGCCAACTGTTACGAATTCTACAAGTAGACGCTCCGGCTACAGGTCCTTTGGCACTGCTGCCCTGTGCCAATTTCTCCTTTTTTTTGGAGGTTGAGGTCTGGCTGGAACCCTTTTTCTTTCCCATGCCAGGCATTTTCACTTGACTGTGGCCCTGCAGCTGGTCTTTGTCTCTCTCCCTGTCTCTCTCCCTGCCTGATTAATTACTAGCCTTGCACTGGCCCTGCAGTATCCCTGATATGTATATTATGGATTCCCAGAACAATTACACCCCAATTTTAACACAAGAGTTCACTGTCTCTCAGAACTTTACAGACAGTGCTTCTGCTCGTCTCAGCAGTCGCAGCACAACTGATGCGTCACGGGTTTAACGAGCCTATGAGCCAATCAGAGCAAGCCCTTCCCACTAGTTCAGGTGACCTCTTTCTTCCCGGGTTTTTTTGTCGCAAGAATAACGAACCAACAGTAAAAGTTTGCTAATTAACTGAATTTGTACGCATCAGTGTATAAAGTAACTTATATGTAGCATTAGCGTATAATTTATTGGACACGTACGTAGTGAATGCTTAGAAAGCTTTAAAAACATTTTCGAATCTAACGGAGCGAATGTCAAAAAATCCGTATTCGCTTCGCAGTGGAAAATTTCCAAGATTCGTATCGAATCAGCAAATAGATTTGCTCATCACTACTTGTAGTATAATGCCTTCTTGTACTGCTATTATGCATAATGCCCTCCAACCCCCCATAGTCCCTTGTAGTATAATGCTACCCTGTAGTAATGCGCTCACCCCCCTGTAAATGTGTATCATAATGTAGTATAATTTTTCTACATTTTTTCTATATTTTATTCTATAGTGGTAGTATACATTATGCTTTCCACCTCCCATAGTATAATGATCCCCTGTAGTGGCCTTCATGATATATATATATATATATATATATATAGACAGATAGTGTAGGGATAGGATTTGGTTAGGCAGGGCTAGTTGTTCTGTTTAAAAGATCCAAAAGTCCTTTTAAGGACTGTTGTTATATCTGTCTGCAATATTTTTTTTCTTTTGGGGCAAAAATAACGCAAGTTTGCCTGACCCTAACACCACCTGCACAGCGTGTGCATTATAACGTTTCTGCTTCCTTTATACCTCACATCCGGTGTCAATTTTTCTGCCGCTAATCAAGGCGATATTACCTGTGTTGCGTGTGCATTATAACATTCCTGTATCCTATATACCTGACATCCGGTGTCACTTTTTCTGCCGCTAATCAAGGCGATATTACCTGTGTTGCGTCTGCTGTATAACGTTTCTGTATCCTATATACCTGACACCCGGTGTTATTTTTACTGCCGTTAATCAAGGCGACATTACCTGTGTTGCGTCTGCTGTATAACGTTTCTGTATCCTAAATACCTGAAATCCTGTGTATTTTTTTCTGCCGCTAATCAAGGCGACATTATCTGTGTATTGGAGGGCCTGTTCCTTGTAATTTATGGCAGCCCTTTCACTTAGTGCATAGGCTTTATGAGTGTAGGAGTCCCACAACATGAACAATTGTACCACAATGTGGATGAGGCCCTCCTTTATGTGATATACCGGTTGTATCGGAGTGCCTGTTCCTTGTAAATTTTGGCAGCACTTGCGCTTTATGTACAAGTAAATATATGTTTCCTAACAATATTTCCCCTGAAATCAATGTTATCTTCGGTTTTAGGGGGTATTATTGTCATTCCGTAAAAGTGGCGTAATACTCGGACAACATTGTTAACAGCAGCGACTTTGGAGTCCAATATGCAGCCAGACATCCTCCCCATGCTGGTCCCAAACCATTTCAGTGGTGTTTCCACCATTTTCTCACCGTTCCCTATGAACCAGACACCCTCCCCTCTTCAGAGCAGGGGGTGCCTGGTTTAGTGCTCAGGTTCTCCCATTGACTTCCATTGTTCTCGGGTGCTCGGTCGAGCACTCGCGCACCGCCTAGTGTTCGACCCGAGCACTGCGGGGGTCGATCATCACTAGTAATGAGTGAATAGGATCACCACTGCAGGTAGTTAGGCAAGAAGAAGAGGGGGCCTGGAGACTTCTTCTGTTATAGGGTCAAATGAGGTGAGAAAACAAGAGGAAGTGTAGAGTGAAGGGGATCGATGATGGTTTGGGACTAGGAGAATATCAATTTTACCTTTGAAATTGGCCAGTAATGCTGAATTGTAATTTCCCATTGCAAGTGTTATATTTTGTGCATTCAAATCCAGTATTTAGTAGAGTTGTAGCAGTTTTTACTCAACTTTAGCTCCTTTATTTCTGTAGTGTGGAATATGACAGAAGCTCTCAGTTGTGATTTCACAGGGCCATGCATTGGAGAGGAAAAGCATTTTTCATCTCATTCTCATCTTTCATTTACAGCTTCCACTGAGCAACTGAGTCAGCACAAATCACTGACATGAAATAAATAAGCAAGAACAGTACATCTCTCTCGTTTTGGTGAGCGTTCTAAACCTCCCCCCTGGATCATTCCTAGTGAACGAGGAATAAACAGATTGCTGATCGCCTCTGAGAATAAAGAATTCAAACTTTCCATTTACTTTTTTTGGAGTGGAAGATCAATGTTATATATGAAGAGAACTAGCTCTGTGGTAAAAGAGTAAAATAGGATCAATATCGGAATTCACTTATGTACATGACATATAGATGATAGCTAAATGAAATAGTCGATCCTCAGGTATAATTAAAGAAATTTAACCTAGACACAATCATGGTCTTCCCTTTAGTCATGCACAGAAATGGTCATTCCTTAAGTTAAGAATCTCAGCAAGGCCAGTGATGACTTGCTTCTCCTTTTATGAATATGCCATGATTGTCAAAGGTAAGCATTAGAGATGAGCGAACGTGTTCGAAACGAGCACTGTACCGCTCGGCTCTCCTGCGCTCGCATGGGCGCAGGCAGCCGCTTCCGTCCTCCTGAGGAGGACAGAAGCGGCTGCCTGCACCCATGCGAGCGCAGGGGAGCCGAGCGGTACAGTACTCGTTTCGAGCACGTTCCCTCATCTCTAGTAAGCATATAATGTTAGTAGACCTTTAGAAGCAGATTGATGAATACTAGAAATGAGCGAAATTAGTCAAGAAATTTGATTTGTTATGAATTCATTTGGCACAAATCATTATAAATCAGGTATACCCAAGCCACATTGCCTTATAATATGGCCATACAGAGCAGCCGTACTGTGGGCAGATTGTGGACATGCTGCGGTAAAGAACTGTTCTGTTATTTAACTGTTAGTGACTCCAGTTCAAGCATAGATTAAAGGGGTTGTCTGAGTTCAATAAAAGCTGAAAGCCCCTGTCAATGGTCTAAAATAACAAAAGGATTGATATGCACCCTTTTTCTCCCCTGCTTTTACCTGTGCTGCAGTTCTCCACGCTGCTGTTTGTTTTCCTGACTGCAGCATTGATGATGGGTGATGGCAAGTCATCATGCTGCCAATCTCTGGCCTCAGTGGTCACATCTGTGTACTGCTGAAGCCAGTAATTGCATTATGACCTGTGGGCATGCAGCTATGAAGATGACACCAGTAGCAGGGAGGACTGGAACACAATGCTGGAAGAAGCAGAGGAAAAAAGTGGTGATATATATTAGACCATCTACAGGAGCGAGTTTTTATTTTAAGAGGTTGTTTCACTTCAGAAAATGGCATTTATCATGAAAAGAAAGTTAATACAAGGCACTTATTAATATACTGTGATTGTCCATATTGCCTCCTTGGGATATAGGAATATTATGACATTAGGTAAAAAATTGGAGGCATACGGAGCTCCATAAACTTAGAGTGTGGTATCACAGTCCCCTAAAGTTCAGAGGTTGTAATACAGCCCTGTGCATGAACCCAGGAATGTAGCTATAGGGGGTGCAGAGGTAGCAGCTGTTACCAGGCCAGGGAGCCTGAGGTGGCCAAAAGACCCTGGTGTTGCATAAGAAGTCACCGGTATTATATAAAATGCATGCTGGTCACGTTACATCTCTGGCAGGAGGGAAGGGGTAAGATCAATAATTTGGTATAGGAGGGGAAGGGGTTCCTGTTTCAGTTTTTGCCTCAGGCAGCACTAAGGTTATGTGTAAAGATGAGTGAGCACTAAAATGCTCGGGCGCTCGTTATTCGAGACAAACTTTCCCGGATGCTCGGGTGCTCGTTTCGAGTAACGAACCTCATTAAAGTCAATGGGAGACTCGAGCATTTTTTGCAGGGGACCAAGGCTCTGCCTAGGGAAGGCTGGGTGAAAACCTGGAAACCTCAGAAAATGATGGAAACACCACGGAAATGGACAGGAAACAGCAGGGGCAGCATGCATGGATGCCTCTGAGGCTGCCTAATCCCACCATTACCCCAAATTCTCCTGCAACAGCCTGGTGGTTACCCTCATGGCAATTGTGCTCACCCAGACCAAGAAAGGCGAGGCACATGCCCATCACATGTTAGGGAACCAACCAACTAGGTGCAACGAAGGTCCATCACCCATGCCCATGCTGGCACTGCTCTCCTATCCCCAGCCACACGATGCAGGCATAAGCCTGACACAGCATGGCAGTGACACCAACAAGTGACCAAGTTAGATGAGGTAGCAGGTGAGCCACCCAAAAATTTAGCCTGACGCAGCATGGCGGTGACAACAGAGTGACCGAGTTAGACTGAGGTAGCAGGATGTGAAGCACGGATGGTAATTCGAAGGAGGAGGGGTTGGAGGAAGAGGCATAGTAAGTCTGAGAAACCGTGACAAAGGTAGGCCCCACAATCCTCCAAGTGGGCAGTACATGAGCGGCCCCAGGGTCAGACTCGGTCAGAGTGACCGAGCTACATGACGGTAGCAGGTAGAGCACATGAAAAATTTAGCGTCGTCCTGTATGGCTGTGACTACACATTGACCGAGCTACACAACGGTAGCAGGTAGAGCACAGGAAAAATTTAGCGTGGCCCTGTATGGCTGTGACTACACACTGACCGAGCTAGACGACGGTAGCAGGTAGAGCACAGGAAAAATTTAGCGTGGCCCTGTATGGCTGTGGCTGTCAATTTAGGTACGGTTGTCAACTATGAAATTGAAAGTGGGGCATGTGTTGTATTTATTCTTCTCAGTTTAATACCGTATACGTCACCTATCCAGAAAAATAGTTTGGAGAGATAGAAAGAGAGGAAAAAGACGTATTTTTTAAAGTGACGTTTAGTATAGATCAGTTAAAAAGAAAGAAAGGATTTTATGAAATGGATTTGTATCACTGAGAGCAAAAGAACATATTTTTTTATGTGACGTGCAGTATAGATCACTTGGAGATAAAAAGGGTAATGTGCAAACTTGGGCTGCTATAGTGAAAACCACTATGGTGGTGACAACAGAGTGAGCGAGTGACACTGCGGGAGCAGGCGAACCACATAAACATTTTTTGTGGCCCTCTATGGCGGCGGTGACAATAGAGTTAGTATGCGGTAGCTGGTGAAGCACCCAAAAATTTAGCCTGACACAGCATGGCGGTTACACCACCAATGACTTTGTGACTTGAGAATGCAGTGAAATGGCTTTTGTTGAGCCTCCAAAATTTTTTTCTTTTCGAAGTACACAAAGTCGACCATCAGCAAAAATTTTTTTTTAAATGTCAGTACTTGCGCCTCCTGAAAAATTGTTTTGGACTGTCTGTTTGACGCTCCTGAAACATTGTTTTACAGTGTCTGTAGTTGACACTGCGGAAAAATTGTTTGGAGAGAGGGCCTGTAGGTGGCCCTCCGGAAAAATTGTATGGAGAGAGGGCCTGTAGGGGGCCCTCCGGAAAAATTGTCGCAAAAGAGTGCCAGTTGGCCCTCTAAAAAATTGCGTTTTGGGTCAGCGTTAGGCAAAGACGACAAGGAGGAGGAGGAGTAGGAGGAGTTGAGAAGAGGAATCGGATACATAAGTAATGTTAATCTTTAGCTGCTTTCCCCCGGAGGAGATTTGAATTCCGGTGAAATCCAGGCTTTGTTCATTTTAATAAGCGTCAGCGTTATCGGTGTATGTTTATCGGTGATGATGCCACCAGCTGCACTGAATACCCGCTCTGACAACACGCTAGCGGCAGGGCAGGCCAGCACCTCCAAGGCGTACAGCGCCAGTTCAGGCCACGTGTCCAGCTTTGAAACCCAGTAGTTGTATGGAGCAGAGTGATCGGTCCGGACGTTGGTATGGTCAGCTAGGTACTTCCTCACCATCTTTCTGTAAAGCTCACCCCTACTCTGCCTGGGGTGACATAAAACTGGCAAAGGCCTTGGAGAGCATTCCCCTGCCAGTGCTGGACAAGCTGCCTGCTCGCCTACTCTCCCCCGCTACTTGGCCCACAGAAGCACGCCCTCTGCCGCTAGCGGTGTCAGATGGGAAGGATTGTTTCAGCTTGTGCACCAGGGCCTGTTGATATTGATTCACTCTCATACTCCTTTCCTCTACAGGAATGAGAGTGGAAAGGTTCTGCTTATACCGTGGGTCCAGGAGAGTGAACACCCAGTAATCGGTGTTTGAAAAAACTCTTCTAACGCGAGGGTCACGGGATAAGCAGCCTAACATGAAGTCTGCTATGTGCGCCAGAGTCCCAACACGCAAGAATTCCCTCTCCTCACTGGCCTGACTCTCCATTTCCTCCTCCTCCTCCTCCTCCTCCTCCTCCTCCTCCAAGTCCTCCTCTTCAGTCCATACACACTCAACAGTTAATAAGGACTGAGCACTGGTACCCTCTTCTGTCTCGCCGACATTCTCCTCCTCTTCCTCCTCATCCTCATCCCCCTCTTCCAATACGCGCTGAGAAACAGACCGGAGGGTGCTCTGGCTATCAAGCGACGTATCTTACTCCACCGTCTCTTGTGACAAGCGCAAAGCTTCCGACTTCATGCTGAGAAGTGAATTTTTCAACAGGCAAAGCAGCGGGATGGTGAGGCTGATAATGGCAGCATCGCCGCTGACCATCTGTGTTGACTCCTCAAAGTTGCTCAACACCTGGCAGATATCAGACATCCATGTCCACTCCTCATTGTAGACTTGAGGAATCTGACTGACCTGACTACCAGTTCTGGTGGAAGTTGACATCTGGCAGTCTACAATCGCTCTGCGCTGCTGGTAAACTCTGGATAACATGTTTAATGTCGAATTCCATCTTGTGGGCACGTCGCTCAACAGTCGGTGAGCGGGCAGTTGTAGGCGGCGCTGCGCTGCCCTGAGAGTGGCAGCATCTATCGTCGACTTGCGGAAATGCGCAACTGTATTTCCTCTTGCGCTCCAGCGTCTGCTGTAAAGACAGCTGAACGCTGCGCAGGGACACATTGGTGGACGCTGTGGAGGATCGTGGAGGTGAAGGTGTGGTTTTCCAGCAGGAGGCGCTCATGCCGGGGTCCTGGGCAGAGGGTTGACTAGCAGAGGCAGCGAGTGACACAGGGGAAGGAGCAGTGGTGGGACCCGCAGGAGGTGAACGGCCTTGGTTCCATTGAGTAGGGTGTTTAGCACTCATATGACTGCGCATGCTGGTGGTAGTTAGACTAGTAGTGGTGGCACCCCTGCTGATCCTGCTGTGGCACAGGTTGCACACCACAGTCCGTCGGTCATCCTCACTTTCTTTAAAGAACCTCCAGACTTGCGAACATCTAGGCCTCGCCACGGGAGCTTCACTACGTGAAACAGTTGCTGCTGATGCACCAGCTCTGGCCCTGCTTCTCCCTCTGGCCACACCACTGCCTCTTCCAACCTGTTCTGGTGCAGCACTTGCCCCCGCCTCAGAAGCACTGTCTTCACTCAGCTTATCTACCCAGCTTGGGTCAGTCACCTCGTCATCCTCCGATTCCTCAGTCTGCTCCCCCCCTCGGACTTCCTGCCCTGACAACAACTTCACCACTGTCTGACAACCGTGTCTCCTCCGTGTCCAACACCTCTTTACACACTTCTTCCACTAAGTCAACAATGTCATCACCCACAGACTGCGACAGTTGGAAAACTTGGGCATCGGGAAAGAGGTCAGCAGCAACCTGAGAAGTGGTTGGTGACTCTGGGAAGGGTCCAGAAAACAGTTCCTCAGAGTATGCCGAATCGCATTCCAAATTTTCCTGGGAGGGGGCAGACTGGGGGGAAGGAGGTTGAGGTGGAGTAGCCAGAGGAGTGCTCCCTTTGGGTAACGTGGGTGAACCGCGTGGAAGACTGACTGGTGGACAAATTACTTGAAGCATTGTCCGCAATCCACAACATCACCTGTTTGCACTGTTGTGGTTTCAACAGTGCTCTACCACGTGTCCCTGTAAGTTCAGACATGAAGCTAGGGAGTGTAGCTCTGCGGCGTTCCCCTGCTCCCTCATCAGCAGGTACTGTCTCACCCTGCCTAGGACCACTGCCTCTGCCCCCTGCAGGAATTGAATGCCCACGCCCACGCCCTCGTCCTCGACCCTTAGCCCTGGGGTTCAACATTTTCTGTATATAAGTGTATTATATATACCAAAAAAAAAAAAAAAGGCCTGCTGTACTGAAACCCACAAACTTGTTCAATCTGAACAAGTTAATATATAGGTGGATAGGTTACAGCAAAATTACGTATTTTATTACGTACCGTGCAGTATGGAGCAATTACACTGAAACTATTAGATTAGGCAGACTTGGTATGCTTAAGTGCAACCCAGACAAATGTCGCACAGAGATTTTTCTAATGTAGCTGTATCAGTGAGCGCAAAAGACTGTATTTTATTACGTGACGTACAGCATGGGTCGCCTGGACAGAAAATACGGATTGTGGTTTGTGGTGACTGGCCAGCGGAACTGTGACACACAGAATGGTTCCACACAGCTGTATGAAATGGATTTGTATCACTGAGAGCAAACAAAAGGATTTTGTACTGTAGCTTCCACTATCTATCAGTTAGACAGAAAAAAATCTTCTGCAGACTGTGCCTATTTCAATGAAACACAAAAAAAAAAATGTCCCACTTAGCTGTTTGAAATGGCTGTGTGTCACTGAGAGCCAAAAAATAAACTTTTTCCAGTCTCCCTGCATAATGCTGCAAATATGGAGGTAGCTGCACTACTAGTGCCAGCAAGCCCAGCCACAAGCAGATAAAAAAAAAGGTCTTGTAGCCCTAACAAGGGCTGTTGGGTTCTTTTAGAATCACTCCTGCCTAACACAAATCTATTAGAATACTCTAACACTCTCCCTGTATCACACTGCAGATCTGTCCCTAACGGCATCCAGGAAGCGACTGAGCTGAGCACCGCGGGCAGTCGCTAGTATATTCCAGGGTCACCTGATCAGGCCAGCCAACCCCTGCTATCAACATGTAAGGGCCCCACGTGATGCTGGGGGTACCGCAGAGTCTCCTGGCTTGTGATTGGCTGAGTTTATTGCCGCCAAAAATTCAAAAGGCTGGAGATGCCATTTCCTCAAGCATGGCGAGATATTCGTCCGAGTAGCGAGCACTTACGAGTACCCTAATACTCGAACGAGTATCAAGCTCAGACGAGTATGCTCGCTCATCTCTAGTTATGTGCCTTCCTGCCCCTGGGCAAAAAACACTGGGGGAAGGGGGGCCCAAGCTGAACTCTTGCACCAGGGCCCATGAGCCTTTAGCTACCGCTCTGCATGAACCCTTATGGAGAAATAATAAACACTGAGAAATGTAAGAATTCAGAGTAAATACTGCCTAAGCCCATAATGTTCACTGCTATGAAGTGCTTTTTCCTGCTGCTGTTAGCTCAGCCACTTAGCGGAAAGTAATTCCAGCTTCTGTATTCTTATTTAAACCCTCTTTATTGACTTGGCAGAATCGGTCCTCTTTCTGCCTGGCTTGTGCACAAGTGTACAGTGCAGAACTGGCTTTATTAACTATTCACAAAGTCAGTGGCCTCAGATGGAACTTGGCAAACGAAGTCCCAGAAAAAATGGAAATCTAAATTTACATCCCTTTGTCAACAGAGAAGAAATGTTGTTCTAAGCTGAGGAAAACACGGCTTACTGAAGTATTTTACAATCAGGATTTTTATGCTCGCTTAGCAATGGAATCATTTTTCCATTAAAGGGTCCAATGAATTGTTGATCCAGGTCACTAAAATGAAAAACAATTATAGAAATTGCTCAAAGCACTTGATGTTACGCCAGGATTACTCTGTAATGGGATGCTTCAATACTACTGGGATACATTTTGTATATTAGTAGATATTAAACTACTACACTACATTCTACCTAAAAAACTTCCCTTGAAGTGCTGTCAAATTTTTTGGCTTGTAACCGGACAAGGAGGGTACTATTTCTCCACAATAAGAAAAAGTACATGGCAAAGATCTCTCATACAGTTAAGCCAGTTCTCTCTATTCTGCACTGATAAGGGGAAATCACTCTGATACAGCTTTCTTCAGATGAGGTACTAGCTTAGCTATATTGCTGAGCTATGTCTCAGTGCCTATTTAGACTCTTTAAAGATCAAGGCCTGTTCACAAGTGCAGCAGCGCAATAGCTGACGAGTTTCTGCTGTTTTACACAGCAGACACCTGAGGCTAATGTCTCTGATCGACGATTAAGCCAATCAGGGGCTATGCTCCTGGGGCTTGAAAAGTTTCCTTGCACAGAGATCGGGGAAGCCATTTGTTCTCTCTAATAGCCTGGATCTCTGTGAAAAGTTCCAGGCTAATAGAGCAGTAGTGCCTTTTGAGCCCTTGTAGGTGGTTGTGCCCCATAGGAATATAATACATGATCATGATCGGTGTTGAGCGCAGCATCTGAGGGGGTTGGCACGATCGCTGCTCCCCATCATTGCAGCCGCGTGTTTACTGTATGATATAGCCAGCACACACCATGTATGAAGCTGGCTCACCGCAGCAGCCCAATCCATACATTCCCTCAACCACTGTGACATACCCTTATGTCATGTTGGTTGAAGGGGTTATTTATTATTATTATTATTATTATTATTATTATTATTATTATTATTATTCTAAAATCATAATTGCAAACAATGCTGTACTTAAAGTTAACCTGTCAAAAGATCCAGATCTAATGCTGGATATGTTGCTTAAGATCTGGTCTTAGATTTTATATTTTGCAAAACAAAGGGTCAAATCTATGGTCAAATTTAGGAAAAGCTCTATGGCAAAACCCAACATACAACATTCAGACTTTGCTAAAAAGTTTTGTGGTTTGTCCTGAGCAAAAACAGCTACTATTTGTATCATTATCTTTTGTGGTTTTTAGTGAAGTATCTATGAGTCAAGAACCTGGTGTCCAGTGTTTACTCACCTCCTCATGCTCCACCACTGTCTACTGCTCTGATACTTGGTCCACAACTAGGGACTGAATCCAGGGATCCTTCCATACAGACAGTCGGGAATAGATATGAAGTCACTACCACTCAGACAATACTCCAAATTTCATTCGCACACAGACCCCAGAGTAAATACATACTGCATACCATGATGCTGCCACCACCATGTTTGACAGTGGGGATGGTGTGTTCAGGGTGATGAGCTGTGTTGCTTTTACCCCAAACATATTGTTTTGCATTGTTTCCAAAAAGTTCGATTTTGGTTTCATCTGACCAGAGCACCTTCTTCCACATGTTTGGTGTATCTCCCAGGTGGCTTGTAGCAAACTGTAAACGAGACTTTTTATGGATAACTTTAAGAAATGGCTTTCTTCTTGCCACAAAGTGCTCGACTGATTGTTGTCCTATGGAAAACAGCTGTAGAGCTCTGCAGTTCATCCAGAGTGATCATGGGCCTCTTGGCTGCATCTCTGATCAGTCTTCTCCTTGTTTGAGATGAAACTTTGGAGGGACGGCTGGGTCTTGGTAGATTTGCAGTGGTTTAATACTCCTTCCATTTCAATATGATCGCTTGCACAATGCTCCTTGGGATGTTTAAAGCTTGGGAAATCTTTTGGTATCCAAATCCGGCTTTAATCCTCTCCAGAACTGTATCACGGACCTGCCTGGTGTGTTCCTTGGTCTTCATGATGCTCTCTGTGCTTTTAACAGAACCCTGAGACTATCACAGAGCAGATGCATTTATACGGAGACTTGATTACACACAGGTGGATTCTATTTATCTTCATCAGTCATTTAGGACAACATTTGATCATTCAGAGATCCTCAATGAACTTCTGGAGTGAGTTTTCTGAACTGAAAGTAAATGGGCCGAATAATTTTGCACGCCCCACTTTTCAGTTTTATTATTACAAAAAAAGTTTAAATGATCCAATAAATTTCGTTCCACTTCACAATTGTGACCCACTTGTTGTTGATTCTTCACCAAAAATTTTAAATGTTATATCTTTTTGTTTGAAGCCTGAAATGTGGCAAAAGGTTGAAAAGTTCCAGGGGGCCGAATACTTTTGCAAGGCACTGTATATACAGAACAAGAGCATCTAGTATACAGGACGAGTGGTACTGTGCAGTGTCCATATATACAGAATAGGAGCAGATAGGGAAAATTGGTTACCTGGAATGTTTCTTTCCTTGAGTCCGAAGGCAGCACATAAACATACAATTAGTATAATGACTAGTATATAAACACGCCCCCAACAACCATACTCAGTGTTTTAAAATAAATTCAGACAATAGATGCAGTACAAAAATTTTTATTTAGGGGGGATATATATGTGCTGCCTTCGGACTCAAGGAAAGTAAAATTACAGGTAACCAATTTTCCCTTTCCCTTTTCGCCCTTGGCATCACATGAAGGGATTTGGATAGATAGCAAAGGGTGGGTACTTCAATATAGAACTGCACTTAGTACACCCGTGCCAAAGGCTGAGCTCTTAGCATCGATGTCCAGCCAATAATGTTTCACAAAAGTTGATGGCGTAGACCAGGAAGCTGCATTACAAATATCTGTTACAGAGACTTGTGCTTGTTCCGCCCATGATGCTGCTGTGGATCTTGTTGAATGGGCTCTAAACGGAAATGGAGGGGCTTCACAATTCCATAATTATGGCTTTAATCCATCTAGCGAGTGTGTCTTTAGATGCTTTCTGTCCTTTTCTTGGTCCAGCAAACAAAAGAAATAGATTTTCAACAGCTCTAAATTCTTCAGTTCTTTGAAGATAGATCTCAACAGCTCTTTTCACATCTGAGGTATGCAGGAGAGCCTGGTCTTCATCATAAGGTTCTGGAAAGAATACTGGAAGGAAAGATTCTCTGTTCACATTAGATGAAGATGGTACTTTGGGCATGAAGGATGGCATGGTTCACAGTAGTACTCCATCTGGTAGAAACCTCAGATACAGATATTTAGAAGACAGAGCCTGTAATTCTCCAAGCCTTTTTGCAGATGTAATGGCGACCAGGAATAATACTTTACAAGAGAGCCATTTTAGTTCAGCTTGTGCCAACGGTTCAAAAGAAGGACCTGTCAGTTTTTTTTAGAACCAGAGATAAGTCCCAGACAGGTATATGGTCTCTAATTGCCAGTTTCAACCTTTTTAGTGCTTTAAAGAATCTGAATATTAACGAATGATGTACAAACTTGTTCTCAGTCATCGCGTTGATTGCTGTCATATGGACTCTCAATGTATTTGGTTTGAAACCTTTCTGGAAGCCGTCTTGAAGGAATTGGAGAATGGATGAAACGTTAATGTCCGTACAGTTAGATTCTGTCAGCCAGGATGCAAATTTTCTCAATATCTTAGCGTATTTAATATTTGTAGAGTCTTTACAGTCACAGAATAAAATATTGATCACTGACTCAGAGAGACCTTTTCCTTTTAATTCAGTCTCCAAGCTGTAAGATAAAGTCTGTCCAGGTTTTGGTGATAAAGCCCGTTCTGTAATAACAGAGAAGTTTCCAATATTCTCCCTTTGACAGATGAAGTAGAAGAGGGAACCAAGCCCTTCAGGGCCAAAACAGGGCTATTAGTATAGCCAGAGGCTTCTCCACTAGAAGCTTCTGTAGAACCCTCAGGATGAGAGGGACTGGAGGGAATATGTAAACAGACAGGCCTTTCCAGCTGATCGAGAATGCGCCCACTATTGTTGGTCTGTCGAATTTGTTCAGGGAACAAAATTTGGGCAGTTTCCTGTTCTGTCTGGATGCCATCAAGTCCCAGGCTGGCATGCCCCACTTGGCTATAATCTGATGGAAGTAACGTGGGTTTAGCTCCCAATCCACCGAATTGATCTTCTTGTGACTCAGATGATCCGCTTGAATATTGCAACAGCCTCTGATATGCATTGCTTTTAAGTCTAGAAGATACAATTCTGCCCATTCAAAGATCTTCTTGCATAACCTCAGAAGTTACTGACTTCTCGTCCCTCCTTGTTTGTTCAGGTAAAATACAGAAGGAAGATTGTCTGACTGGACCATCACAGATTTTCCCATCAGATCTGCTTGAAAATGACGTAGAGCCAGCTTGACTGCCTTTAGTTCTATGAAATTTGAGAACTTTTGTTTCTCCAGAGTGGACCACCAACCCTGAATCCACCGGTCTTGAAGATGAGCTCCCCACCCTAGGGCAGAAGCATCTGTGGTAACTACTACAGGCAAAGAGAACTGTAACATTTTCCCCCTGGATAAATTTATTTTCTATAACCACCATTTGAAACTTTGAACTGTGGATATTCTTAATTTGACCCAGGCTCCCAAGTTGTGATGACTATAATGCCAGACTTGTAACATGTCTTGTTGGAGATCTCTCATATGGATTCTTGCCCAGGGAATAGCATCTATCACTGCAGTCAGGTGACCAAGAGTCTTCATCACCCTGTGGACTGAAGGTATTGGAGAAGAGATTAGAGCTTTTACTTCTTTCTTCAGAGAATTGATCTTTGGAAGAGGTAAGTAAAGGGTCAGGGCACATGTATCTATCTGGAAGTGGACTGATGCGGACTCATTTATACGTTTGTGTGAATGTAGCCTTATCCTCTGAAAAGGTGCACTACTCAGCACTACTACTGATGATCTGGAAACCCAGAAACAGCTTGGAAGTGGTAGGGTGGATGTCTGATTTTTCCCAGTTGATCAGGAACACTAAAGATTGGAGAAGGTTGGTGACCACCTGAAGATGATTTTTTAATAGGCACTCGGATGGAGCTACTACGAGCCAGTCGTCTAGATATGGTAACAATTGTAAGGCCTGGAGACGAAGATTCGCCACTGGTACTACTGCAATCTTCGTGAATATCCTCAGCGCCAAAGAGAGTCCGAAAGGTAGTGCTTTGAACTGGAAATGTTTTATTTTGCCATTATTGAGAATAGCCACTCTCAGGAATTTTCTTGAAGACTGTCTTATTGGTATATGTAGCACCACTGTGACTGATCTTATGGTTTCCATATATACATAATAAGAGCAAATACTCAGAATTACACCCAGTATACAGGACTACAGAAGTGGTACTGTGCAGTGTCCATATATACAGAATAAGAGCAGATACTCAGAATTACACCCAGTATACAGGACTAGAGAAGTAGTACTGTGCAGTGTCCTTACATACAGAATAACAGCAGATACTGGAATTACCACCAGTATACAGGACAGGAGAAGTGGTACTGTGCAGTATCCATATCTACAAAATAGGACCAAATACTGAGAATTACACCCAGTATACAGGACAGAAGAAGTGGTACTGTGCAGTATCCATGTATACAGAATAAGAGCAGATACTGAGAATTGCATCCAGTATACAGGACAGGAGATGTGGTACTGTTAATTACACTTATTATACAGGACATCAGTAGTAGTGCTGAGTAGTGCACCTTTTCAGAGGATAAGGCTACATTCACACAAACGTATAAATGAGTCCGCATCAGTTCCGCAATTTTGCGGAATGGGGGGTGCAGACCCATTAATTTCAAATTTCTTCTATCCGTGTTTTGTGAATCCGCAATTTGTGGATCCACAAAACACAACGTTCGTGTGAATGTAGCCTAAGAGCTGATACAGGCACACACATGCATAGATATACACATACACATACTGTACACACACACACAAACATAGAGACACATACACACTCATACACTTACAGGCTCCGGCTCTTGCTCCTCCATGCTCTACTCCATTGACTCTTATAGTTGCTTAGTTGCTTAATAACCTGGAACAAGCACATGTGATCTCCAAAGGTTGCATAGCACTACTAAATACAGCAATGTCTAGGGTTTATGTTTTATAACGGCTTTTTCACAGTTTTTGCCTCAAATTGTGGGAGAAAGTCACAATGTACAATTTACTCCACAATTTAGCCTCCATTCCTACACTTCCCTGAATACAGTTATGTGACTTAACTGTATTTAAGGATGTGTAGACGTGATAGGCTGTTGGCTAAATTGCTGCCCCCTGCATTCCTAGCAAGGTGCTGCCTGAGGCCAACTTCTCACTTTGCCCCTGGTTTTTAAAGTAACATTCCCTAGGAGGTTTTGCATTTTTCATGCATTTTTCCGTAGGCTTCTCTATAAGAAATAAAACACATGAAATTCATAGCATCATTTTTTAAGTCCCAACAAAAATGCCACAGAAAAGTGTGCATGAAGGACGTCTAAAATGCCAATCTGCGATGTCCTACTTTTTTACTTGGTGTCCAGTTCCCAAGGAATTGTTGAAGAAAATACTGCGAACCTGCAACTGTCAGAAATATGAACAAAAAAGTTGAATTTTAAGAATTTAAAACAATTACTGTACTTGTTGAACTATAAATTTTGAAGTTAAAGCAATGACGTTGCAGTCAAGAATAGAATACGCTCTTCCATTTGCAGGAAACTAATTTTTGATAGGTTGTTTATTTTAGCTTGGCTTTATGGAGAATTGAAAAGTATTTTCTTCGCCTTGTAATTAAACTACAGAAGAGTGTAATTAGACATACCCTTTAAATATGGTGGTTAATTTAATAGTCTAATTACAGCTGCAGCTATATTTGTGACACAGGGCAAGGTCATGAATTGCTGATGGAACGTGGTTCATTGCTTATAGAGAGGAATGGAAAGTTTAATTAAACAGATTCATGGGGTTTATTACACATTTAGAAAAAGTGTGAGACATGAATAGTGGAAAAAGCTGCAGTATTTGTTTAATTATTTATTGCCAATATATGTGGTATAATCATGTCAGCTCAATATAGCTTGGTGGAAAACGATAATATTTAATAGGAAAATGTAATATTTTTACTTTTATTATCTTTTTGTTTAAATTTATATTTTTATTTTCATTTTATAAAAACAAAAACAGACAATGAACAAACAATACAATCACAGATATAAGGGACAGCAGCACAACTGGTTACAATATCATTCACATAGAGCATGTCAGTAATCTGCATAAGGCAGGTTCATCTGTACAGAGAGTCGGGAAGCTGGGTGTCCGAGCACCGCTAAATCTCAAAATTCCGAAAGATCACCCACTTCTTCCATCTGGCTCTGAACTTAGCAATGGAAGGATTCTCCCAGGCAGCCAGCTCCTCAAGTCTATATATTTGATCCACCTTACATATCCATTGATTAGTATGAGGTAGGTCAGTAGACAGCCAATAAAGCGGAATAAGAAGGCAAGCAGCACTCAATAATGAGAGAAACAGAGGGGAAGGAGGTTTACTTAAGGACGGCGGTGAGATACCCAATAGAGCTAATTGAGGAGATGTTGGGATGGCGGAGGAACAAGTGGCATTACAAAGCTTGAATATTTCTTCCCACCAGTTTTGAACTGTAGGGCACGTCCACCAGATGTGAAAAAAGGAACTCCTATCCCTTAAACATCGCCAGCAAGTATCCGAACCTGAGGCACTGTATAGACAGGTAACATCTGATGTTTTATACCACCTGGTCAACAGCTTGTAACCATTCTCCTGTGTCCTAACGCATCTAGAGGCTTTATGGGGAGTTATAAAGAAAGAGGCTATTTCTGACTGAGAAAATGACAATCCAAGATATTTTTCCCAGAGGCCTATGAATGCCAGTTTGGCCATAAGTATTGGGGAGCATAGTTTATGATATATCCTGGAAATAAGTTTTACAGGAGGGGTCTTTTCTGCAATCAGTCCCTCTAACCACGTCAAAGGACGAAGCAATGCTTGTTTAGGAACATGTTGCAGTAGCAGTTCCTTCATAAAGGAAAGAAGCGGTTGTGAGAAGAAGTTCTCTGAAAGAATATTGGTAATAACAGAATTGTCTAAAACTTTACCTTCTTCATCAAACAAAGATAGTAAAGGCAGGGTAGATTCCCTAATTGCAAGTGGGACACTCTCTCATGGCTGGAGGGGCCAAGGCCACAGCATCCTTAATCTGTAATAGTGGAGAGGGCAGGGGAATAGCATGCGGAGTTGATTGGAACCAGTGCCAAGTCTCCAAAGTAGCTTTAATTATTGGGTTGGCTAATTTGGAATATTGGGGGAGGTTTTTAGTTCCCACCAAAGGACTTAAAAAGTTACAACCAAAATCTTGCTGTTCAATGTCTACCCAAGCTCTGTTCCGGTGCTGACCCAGCCACTGACCACTCTTGATAGGACTACTGCTCTCCCATACAGCTCAGGGTCACAACCACCAGCGGTTTTGGGCCTGTTGAGCATATCGTATGACAGTCTGGCTTTTTTCTTTGCCCAGATGAATGTACGTATATGTTTTTTAAGGGTAGAGTAGAAGGTTTTTGGGACAGGAATAGGCAAAACCTGTTGGAGGTAAGTTAGTCTCAGTATACTAAGAGCAGTTACAATGTTCTTTCTGCCGAACCATGACAACAGGCTTGGCTGAAGGGAAGTGAGTTGGGCAGACATGGAGTCAAGTAAAGGTGAAAAATTAAGCAAAAAGAGAGGAAGGATTCGGCCCAATTTTGACACCCAAATATGTAATATGCGGGGAGTCCCGGTTAAAGGGAGAGGCAGATTTAAGTGTAGACCGGAGTAGGGGTGGTAGATCTATACTGAGAACATAAGACTTATTAATATTTATTTTAAAGTCAGAGAGGGTACTAAATTGTTCGATAATATGGTAAACACAAGGGAGAGAGTGGGTTGGGTTGGTCGTCAAGATCAGTAAATCGTCTGCAAACGCAGCTACCTTATTCTCACCACCACCCATATAGACTCCCTGTATTTCCCTTCGTCCCCTAAGGGATTGCATCAGCGTCTCCATCACTAACACAAAAAGAAAGAGGGGAAAGTGGGCAACCCTGTCTGGTGCCATTGCCAATAGTAAAGAAAGGGGATAAAGTGCTATTAATTATTATAGAAGCTGAAGCATTTGTATATATTGAAAATACAGCTTCAATGTATGGGTGCGGTAAGCCAAATGCAAGCAGGACATGTCTCATATAATGCCAATTCACACTATCGAAAGCCTTCTCAGCATCAGTGCTGAGAAGGACGAGAGGACGCTTATGTTTTTTAGAATGGAAAATTGCATTAAGCACTCTGGCTGTATTATCTCTTCCTTCTCTTCCTCTTATAAATCCCACCTGATCCCTATTGACCAGCATAGGAAGAAGTGATGAGAGACGTTCTGCCAACATTTTAATAAAGAGATCGGTCTATAATTGGCACAATTAGCTGGATCCTTACCTTCCTTAGGGATCAGAGAGATATGCGCTCTGGTCATGTCAATTGACATGGGGCACCAGACAGGGAGCTATGGCAAATGGGGAGTAGGAAGGGGACTAAGATTGAGTGAAGGGAACGATAATAAAGGACAGGGAAACCATCTGGGCTGGGGCTTTTCTGGGCCGGGGCTTTTCCCATTGGGGAGATGTTTGATAGCACTAGTTAGTTCCTCAAGAGAAAAGGGGGAAGATAAGTCTTCTTGGGAGTCTGAGAGAGTGGGCAGTGATAAAGAGGCAAGGTAAGAGGAGATGACCTCAGAGGTAGGAAGGGTGGTCTCGGTTGGACGTTTCTGAATCTCTCAGATTATAGAGTGAATAGTAAAATTTTTGGAACTGTTCTGCTATAGCAAGGGTATGGAAGACCTCTCCTACACCAGGAACATTTACTTTATGGATATAGTTTTGGGAACACCTTTGTTTTATGCGATGCATCATGAATTTGGAGGCCTTGTCTCCATGTGCATAATATTTAAATTGGGAGTGGAGGTATATCTTCACTGAGGAAGTGTTTAACAGGGTCTTAACCTGCGCTCTCAAATCAGTCAGTTCAGACAGATGGGAGTCCAACAGGGTTTGCTTATGTAGGGTTTCCAGACGACCTATTTGTAGGAGGAGGTTGTCCAGTTTAGCTTTCCTTTCCCCGTTAAGCTGAGCGCCTAAACTAATGAACTGGCCCCTCATGTATGCCTTATGAGTATCCCATAAAACGTGTGGGGAAGTGTCAGGGAGAGCATTAAGCTGGAAAAATTCTTCCAACAAGCCCTTTACCCGCTGCAGCTGGATCCCAGGTGATAAAAGTTGTTCATTAAGTCTCCACCTAAACTCCTTTGTCACCATCGACGGAGCCTTAATAGAAAGGAACACAGGAGAATGGTCAGACAAGTGCATAGTGCCTATATAGGGAGATGTGCATAAATGTAAATGCTCTTTAGAAACAAAAATATAATCGAGTCTCTGATAGGAACCATGAACCGCTGAGAAGTAAGTATAGTCACGTCTGGAGGGATTTATCATTCTCCATACATCGTACAGTGAAAGACGCTGTAGATATTTTTTAAGATGGTGCAGTGCTTTCGTTGAAATCGCAGATTTCTGTGAGGTAGAGTCCAGTGCCGGTTCCATGACAAGGTTAAGATCTCCTCCAAACACCACTACACCCTCCTGAAATGGTTCAAGTAACACTAGGACTTTATCAACCAAGAGACTTGACCAATATTGGGAGCATAAATATTCACAAATGTGTACATTTGGTTGGCTATGGAACCTTTGAGCAGGATATATCTACCCTCTGTATCTTGAACGTGGGAGGAATAGGCGAAGGGTACATCCTTTCTAAAGCCAGTGCTAACACCCCTGGAGGCAGATGAATCAGACCCACAATGATACCACTGAGAGAACAAGGCGTATGTCATGTTAGGGTATTTATTAAACCTAAAATGAGTTTCCTGCAGCATCACCACCGAACACTGTTTAGATTTCAAATAAGAGAAGACCTGACATTTCTTCGATGGGGAGTTAAAGCCTTTCACATTGAAAGATGAAACACATATATCAGCCATTGCAGTAGGTGAGTAGGAAGGGGGCAAAGCTCAGGAAACCCATTGAAAATATCTGAAAATAGTACTCAGCCTCCAGAGGTGCAGCTTCTATTCCTTCAACGCCCGCAGACCGCCCACATCCATATAATACAGAAGATGCTGTCTATCTGTGAGAAAGGAACAAACCAAAAATAAACAAGTGAAACAAACCAAACCCATAGTAAACCTGAAAAAACGGTAAGCCAGTATGTAACCATACATAGCATTGTGTATGGGGGAAAGGTCATAGACCGTCACTACACACCCAGGTGCTAGCACAAGACAAGACCAGCATGGCTTAATCTAGTAATATACTGAAACAGAGATTAATCAGCAAAATTACGTACTAAAACTTGTAGAACAAAGTGGGAGGACAAGAAGGAGGACAGTGCAGAATTGAAGTAGAAATAAAAGATAGAAGACAAAATAAGGAGGATGTGTCCAGGCTTTGAGAAACCTATTCAAGGGTAAGAACAATATTCATGGTAGCCATAGGGTACCACCAATTCAGTGCCACAAAAGCAGTAAGTACCACTCCTTGTCAGACAGAGATCTCTTCATTGGTCTTCCAGCTGAAGACGTCGTGGAGTGGAAGATCTTTGTCTTCTTTTCCCTCTCTGCTGCTTGTAAAGACGAGGAGTCTCCCATGAGGTTACAGTTGGAAGGTCTGGCAGCTTGTTGAGGTCTTGAACCGCATCCCAGTTCTCAATCTGTAACGGCTCCATATTTTAGATGGTCAAAGGCCTTGTCTAGATCCTCATATGTAGA